>JAEIJG010000066.1:0-61342 GCA_037289395.1 Beauveria scarabaeidicola | reverse complement strand
TAAATATAATATAAAGATATATTAATATAAATATAAGATAAAGGATATTTATTATATATTTCTTTAGTATAAACTTATAAACTAAGACTATAGTTAGTACTATACTTTTATTATAATACTACTAAAGGACTAAAGAGATATACTTTATATATTTAACTACCTAGTTAAAAGTAAGAAAATAGTAAAGTAGGTATATAATTAATAGAGGCTAACCTATATAAATATTAGACCTAGGGTAGATCTAGGATAAGATAGTAAAACTAGATAGGTATATATAGGCCTAGTTAGTATAATTTAATAATAATATATTAAGGGTTTAATTAAAATAATTTAAGACTTAATTCTATAAATACCTAAGATAAGAGGTTTAATTAATAACCTAGAATACTAGGTAATATAATTATAGTATAGTATTAAGTAAATTATAGTTAGGAATTAATAACTTAATAATTACCTTATAGTTATTAAATTAACTTAAAAAAAATCTTATAATAAGTATAAAGTCTTAAATTATTATATAAAAATAAGTAATATAATAAAAGTATTAGAAGGGTAAATAATAGTTAAAGAGTATAAGGATTATAATATTAAGAAGATATAATATAAGGTAACCTATATTAATATTAAATAATAAAGAGAGGAAAAAAAGGTATAAAAAGAAGCTAAGAAGAGGGAAAAGGAATTATAGTATAATAAGGCTATTTATAGATCTAATTAATTCTTAAATAACTATTTTATAGAATTAATTATATTAGTTTAAAGTTAAGGCTTTTACTAGAGGTGGCCACAGGGCTATAGTGGCCACGGGGCCCTATAGTACCTAATAGCGAATGCGGTGGGTGCGTGGCACGTGTAATAAAAACTCCTCTATAACCGCCTCCTAGGCTCTTATAGTAGCTCATATAAAATAAGCCCTATTAGGTGCTATATATAACGTTATTCCGCGCCGACGGTATAAACGATAATATGACGCCAAGAAGTGCCAAGAGAAGTGGAGTAACAGTGGATCGGCACAAAAAAAGACGAACATATTGTAACCACCTTGAACGCCACGTGCCGACAAGATTGGTGCCCACTCATCTGAGAAAACTGTCACTACATATCTTGGCAGAGGACTACTTTCAGCTCGAAGAAAATCGCTGGCCGCAGAAATATTGCAACGCTAGTAAAGTTTAGTTGGTTTGCGTCTTTTAACTACTCCAAAGACAAGCACTAAAGCTGCTTGTCGCGGCGGCTGGGTAACTACATGCGTCAACTTTCCTGGCCGCAGCCCGCCTAAACGTCGAAGCCTTGGTTTGCAATGTGTTGTGCCGTTTCTAGTTCCTAATAGCTAGTAGCTAGAGACACTGAACGCTTGGCGAGCAGCTGCGGCACTTCACCTCCGTACAAAAATTCGCTGGGCAAGCTCTTTCTCTCTCCCTCTTTGCGCTTTCGCGAGGACTTGCATTCGTCTCAAGAATGACACGACGAGGCGATAATACCAGCTCCAACCCCCCTGTCACAGCACAGGCCAGTGGTGTCGAATACGTCTTGCAAGAGTCTGGTCACGGCGGTGTTCTCCAACACGAGGGACCTAAGCAAGGACAAGCGGTTCGAGTCACATCGTGGAAACGGCATTTTGCTAAGGGCGGTCGTCTGCGTCCATTTCGGCTCCTCAAGGTCGATTTTCGGAATCTAAGGGGTAGATACATGTCGGACTGGGCAATATTTAACCAGCAGGTTCTCGCCAGTGCCGTCTATGTCTTCTTCACCAACCTTCTACCCGGCATCACATTTGCTAGTGACCTATACGTCCTCACTGGCAAGTCCTGGGGGACCGTCGAGGTGGTCTTCAGCACTGGCTTGTGTGGCTTGGCTTTTGCATTGTAAGTTTGATCGGCTCTATCGTCATCCACTGCATTCTCACGACTGTTCAAACAGACTCAGTGCGCAACCACTGTGCATATTAGGTGTAACCGGACCCTTCTCTGTTCTCGCAGAGAATATCTACAAACTATGCAATGAACACTTCCACGTACGTCACATCGCTGGGGACTGTTTCTGTAGCCATATTCTAATTCCCTTGACAGGTTGATTTTCTGTCAGTCATGGCTTGGTCACTCATCCATGCCGGCTGGATGCACTTCCTCTTAGCCTTATTCAATGCTCACGATTGGACCATGAAATATGTCACACATTTCACTGCTGACATATTCTCACTGCTGAACAGTGTCATCTACTTCCATAAAGCAGCTCTCGAGCTGAAACGCACGCATTCGCACATGTCTTTAGCAGCCTTTCTCTATGCAGTGATCGGCGCGTTCGGAACATGCATGTTAGCCATCCTCCTCTCGACGGCGAACTCGTGGCAACCATTGTTTCATCGCTACGTTCGACTAGGGCTATCCGAATATGCGGCAGCAATATCGATTATTCTCTGGATAGGCATTCCACGCATTGGGGAGCTTGCCTCTCTGGATCACGAACGTCTGGAAATCCAGACAAGCTTCCGCCCAACCGATCCGAATCGCGATACGTTCTTCGTCGAATTCTGGAAACTGCCTGTAGATTGGATTTTTCTTTCTATTATACCAGGGGCCATCATAACGGTGCTGTTTTATTTTGACCACGAGATCAGCAGCATTATCTGTACTGTCCACCGGTACGGCATCCGCAAGCCTGGTGGCTTTGCCTGGGACATTGTTCTCCTGGGTATCACAACAATCCTCTGTGGAATTCTCGGCATTCCACCTGCCAACGGGCTTCTTCCACAGGCACCACTGCATTCGGAATCATTGATGCACTACGTGGAAGCCGACGCTGCTGACATGGAGTTACGAGGAGACAATACGCCACCTCAAGTTGCCAGAACATATGAACAGCGTTTCTCCCCGTTCTTACAGGCAGCTTTCATTATGATCTTCATTTCTCCACCGTTCCAGAAAGTTCTCGGTTTAACACCGACATCTGTCCTGGCTGGTCTCTTCATGTTCATGGGCTATCAAAGCCTCACTGTCAACCCAATTCTTCGAAGAGTCGCCAAGCTCTTGACACCATCGAGTGAATTGCCACCTCTCGCAATCAACGTAACTTGGCTGGGAATGCATACATTCACTGTCACACAAATCATCTTAACTGGTATCGTCTTCGGTGTTACGTTGACAGTGGCAGCTCCAGCTTTTCCGTTGATAATCATCGCACTGGTCCCATTGCGACTTGCACTCATGAATAAGGTATGGTCCCAAGAAACTCTACGCGCCGTTGACGGATGGGCTTGCCGCCCTGGCAAGCCAGAGGACTTATGTGAGGAGCAACCGGTGTCAATCCATGAAAAATCGGGACCCTAGAACGTGCCATACCCTTGTTCATGGCTATGATACACTGTATGAGACTCGTGGGCACTGGGCGAGCAGGAGCGGCGTGGCACCAGCACTTGCTCGCTAGTTCACATTTGTATTTATCTACTCCGTAAATGCAACTTGATCGCATCATAGTCGCTGCTAGCGTGAGGCCGTGCAATCAAACCCTATTTTTCGCAATCAATGAGCATCTGTTACCATGCATTCCGTATAGAATCTGCTCAACCAAATATTGTACTATTGGACTGTAATATCGATCAAGTTGCATTAGTATAAAAATGAATGCTAGATAAGGAGAGAATATACTTGGTGCGACAAGGGCTGGTATTTTGCCCGAAGTCGAAAAGGCAAAACAAAATAAGAGCAAAGATTGACAAATAGAGTATATGATTTAGATGATGTCGAAGAAACAGACTTCGAACGAGTGGGGTATCGTAATCGGACGCTGCGGCAATGACACTTGAAGCAAAGCTGAATATATCCAAGAAGATTCACTGCGAAACCGCTTCTCTGCAACGGCATTATATTTGCGCTGCATCATACAGGTATGTTGGATGCCCGCATGAATGTTCGCACCGCGTCGCTGGCTTATTTTATGTTTTGGAAAATGTCAGCGCCAAGACTTCCGTCGTCCTTTTCCAGCTCTCGTAGCTCGGGGATCATTGGTGCTGGAGGCTCGGAATGCTTCGTCACGGGCAAATTGTTTGAGCTACCGCCAAAGAGAAAGCTTGAGCGTCTCGACGATGGCGGTTGGTCACTGTTTCGAAACATCTTGAACCAGCCGCTGTTGCGCTTCGATCTTCGGTCGGCCAGCAAACTAAACCCACCACGGCTCTGCGGCCGGTCGACACCGTCCAGCACTGGCGCACTCCGGCTGTCCGGCAGCTGGCTTTCTGCAGCTGTGTTATTCAAGGTGCGTTTGCTTAATATACGCCGGAGCGCGCCCTGTCGGACAGAAGGGTTTGGGCTCAGCGGGCCAGACTCTTCAGGATTGCAGGTGCTAGATTGAATACCATTGGCTTTGTTGACACCGGCTGTGCCATGGACCTGAGCGTCTTTGGCATCGAGCGCGGGGGGCGTTCGCGGCGGCGTTGGCGTCTTTGGCGACGGCAGCGGTGGTGGGATGCTGGTACCGTCTGTGATATTGCCAAAATCGAGATCAAGCGCGGGCAGTTCAAAGCGTGGCTCTTCCACAGTATTCTTTGACCGAGGTGGCATTGCCAGAGTGGACATCGTTAGACAACTCGAGGTGGCAGAGAAATGCAGCGAAAAGAGGCTTGCCCGACCACCACGGGCTTGGAAAGCAGATAGAGGGTCAGCAGCCGAACAGCTCAGTGTCCCGGCTTCTTTGGAGATAGTACTTCGCAATCAAGGGAAAGAAACGGTGAAGTAATAGGTTGTCAGGACTACCAGTCCCACGGCAAGGAATCAGGTTGTCAGGTATTAATGTTGTCAGGTATTAATGTGCGGAAAGGAGGTAGGTCGCGTCGTAATAGCGCCCAGGGTCAAGCAAAATTGGAGCTCCCAGGTGGCTGGCCGTGTGCAAGGGGAACTGGGTGGCGCCGGTGCCCTCCAAACTACGGACTGTACCAACCAACCCCGACGGGCGACTTTAATAACGAATTCGGAATGAGGCACAAGTGGGAGCGCCTGCAGGTCAACATTGAGGCAAGCGAGGTATTCCCAGGCTGGCATGGGTTGCTGGAGAACAGACACGAGGAATCAGTGTCGGGTTCAAAATTTGGACCAGATAATCGGCCTATCTATGGGCTTGGACCGACATCCGGACGCCGACTGTCAGATGTCACCACCTTATCATCAGGTACCAATACTCCGAACACCTCATTTATCCACCATCTTGCATTTGCCATTGAGTCATTGACACAGCAGGTTCCAAGGCTTCCCCACGGCAGGCAGACAAACAGGCAGTCAACTCTTTTTTTGAACTCCACCTTTTCGAGCATGGGAGCCCAGGGTCTGCCAGCACACCAGCCAATCCCAGAATCATGGCAAATGAGGGCTGTTGGGCCATTTGCAGATGAAAAAGTATTTCCTATGTGCTGCCGACTGCCTCTTGCAACGTTGTCACTTGGCACCGAAACGGAATTTGTCGTCGGCGCGGAAGCATTGAGTAGACTGCTTCAGAAATTGTCCGGACGGCAATACATCATTTTACACTTTTAACAGGGAACTTTCTCTTGTGATCTGCGCGGCGTTGTGGCCCTCCTCAAGCAAGCCCGCTCTTCCTCAACCAAACTTGGCGGTGGTGCCCCGCAACGTCATGGGTGACTTAAAAACTTGTTAATCTCCACTTTATTAATAGTGAGACCGAGAGAGCGCTCCTCCGACCGCCGTTCTACGAAGTAAACAAGAAAAAGCCAATCACCTTATTACAGCTAGCTATGGTATGCGCAAGCACTCAACCGCTCGCAGCTGGACTTTTGTCACGGACACTGCGGCTATCAGCGACTGTCAATGCATCTCGACTTCCCGTCATTGCCAGAAGATGCAAATCCGGTCCTTATGGCTACACACAAGCCAAAGCGCTCGTCTTCACTAAATATGGCGAGCCGTCTGATGTTCTCAAGTGACAACTGCCCGCATTTAGCTTTCTGTAGCTTCTAGCTGACTGATTACTCTCGGCAGACTTCACACTCACTCAATATCCCCTTCAATCCCGCAATCTTCTGTCCTTGTCCGTTCCCTGGCCGCGCCGATCAATCCAGCCGACATAAATACTATACAGGGCACATACGGCTCAAAACCCGCATTCACTTCTCTGATTGGTACTGCCGAGCCATCAGTCACGCCAGGAAATGAGGGAGTCTTCGAAGTCGTGTCCGTTGGCGGTGCTTTTAGTGAGCTTCGAAAGGGTGATTGGGTCATTCCGGCTGTCTCGCAGATAGGAACGTGGCGAACACATGCTGTGTTTGACTCAAAACAGCTTCTCAAGGTTGACAGGGAATGCTTGACATCGACCCAGGTCGCAACTGTCAGCGTCAATCCGTGCTCTGCTTACAAAATGCTTCGCTGCTATGGACCCAGTGCCGGGCTCAAGTCTGGATTGGGAATGAAACCCCTTGATGTGGGCAGTGGGCAATGGTTCATCCAGAACGGTGCTAATTCTGGTGTCGGAAGGGCTGCAATCCAGTTCGGCAAACTTTGGGGCTTGAGAAGCATCAACGTGATCCGCGATCGAGAATCCTCCGAGGCGACTGAGTCTCTCAAGCACGATCTTCATGTATTGGGGGCTGATGTCGTTGTCACCGAATCTCAATTTCTATCACGCGAATGGAAAGATCAGCTTGCGGACATTACGCGGAACGGCCGCGACAGCATCGGGCTTGCTCTCAACTGTGTTGGTGGCAAGTCGGCCACGACACTTGCGAGGGCTTTGGCCCATGGCGGTACTTTGGTCTCATATGGAGGCATGTCTAGGCAGCCTATTGCTCTTCCCGTTGGACTCTTGATCTTCAAAGACATTCGTTTTGTCGGATTTTGGCTTTCCGATTGGAATGAGCGTGATGCGCTGGGGAAGAAGCACATGGTTGATGATATCCTTGACATGATGCGCCAAGATAAATTTGCCGATGTTCCCGTCGAAGAGGTCCCATGGAACTGGGACACTGAGGAGAAGCAGCTTCAAGATGCTGTGCAGTCCGGACTTTCCGGGTTCAGATCTGGGAAAGGTGTCTTTTCATTTGGCGAGACATGAACACACGTCTGTCAAATGTGTATTAAAATCTAGTAGTAGCTCAATTTCTCAATGCCTGAGCCCACTCGTGCAGCTTGTCGATGACTACAGGAGCGTAAGATGCCAACGCATCATCAATGACCCTACCAAGAGACAACATTGCTTCCTCCTCGTTCAGCTCTAGATGAAAGCGTTCCCGGACTTTTAACACGGCCTTGTCCGGCTCAAGTCTAATGTCAGGGATGTTGGCATCTATCATCAGACTAAACAGGTTTAGGATCAAGTTGGAGGATTTCCTCAGCGCAGCATAGGCCAAGAAGCAGTACTGCCGAAATTGTTTATAGTGCTCCGATTGCACTCCGCCCATGCAGTCGACCATCTCCTTGGACAACTTCATCAGAGGTGCGAATGGCTTGGGATCGCGGCCGAGGATGTACCCGAAATCCGCATGGAAAAAGTGGCCATCAGGTGCCAAAAGCAAATTGTCCAAATGACGGTCACCTACTCCGAGAATATACGTGATGACACAGTATCCAGCGCAAGAACGGATATAGGTGTCAAGTGCCTCTTGTCGAACTCCCAGAGGCTGCATATTGTCTGGATTATGGTATCTCAAGTACGCCAGAGCTGGGTTGTTTCTGTACTTGCCAACAATGCTAGATAAGCTCTGCGATTGTACGAACTGCGACGCTCCCGCAGTTGTACTTGTGGCTAGGATCTTGTATGGAAGAAGTTTCAAGTCCAAATTCTCTTTTTGAAGAAGCTGGTCCATTAAAGTAATAATTTGTATCACCAACTGGTCTTGACGAAGGTCATCTCCAACCTTGAAGATTATTGGATAAGTTTCGCCATCAACAGTTTTGAAAGTGCACTTGATGGGGCTTAGTGACGACTTGAAGACCGTGACGTGGTCAGGTAGAATACCGGTTATCTTGATTGAAGGGTCCAAAGGTAATGGCAGCGGGGGATCGATGACGATGAGGTCGTTGCTCGGGTCCGCGAAAAGGGTTTTCACCTTGTCAGCTCTCTTAGACATGGATTCACCAGATTTTCTCACATCAATAGCGATCTTCGACAACACAGACACGAGCTCCGCTTGTCGTAGTAGTGTCTTTCTCTCGTCGTCACCATTTGGTTGCTGAGTCAGACTTCGCATAAAGTCATATGCAACTTTTCCGTAGATGTCGCGGCTGTGCGTTCCTTGCTCTGGGCTGTTGTCGTCGCATTCTACCATGAGGTACCAGTAGAAGTAGTTGCCAAGAAGGAAGTTTGAGGCCGCTCGTTGTATCAAGAAACGAGCTAGTGATGAATCCTCGAGTGCACTCTCTACAGACTCTGTAGAGATATGTTCATACTTCAATGCTTGCACAAGCTGCAGCAAATATAACAGCAGCTCATAATCGTCAGCCTTACGCAAACGGTCCACAGCATATGAACGCACGCCGGGGTTGCTGAATGATGACCCAAGCAACTCAAGAGCATCATCAACATCAATCTCGGTCCACCTTCCAAGAACATGGATAGCCTGCTTTGATTCACTTTGATCGCTCCAATTGACAGACTTGGCAAACTTGGTAAGAGCTCTCTTGTCCCTGGTGAGATGATATCTGAATTTCCAAACAAGATCCATCTCTTCTGGAGACAAAGTGTGGGTTGGTGAATAGTTCATGATGGTGTTCAGCTCATCGCGGACTTTTGCGTTCGGCTTCAGATCCTTGTCCAATATTCCATGGCGATGAGAGCTTCTGAATAGTCGTCTGTGCTTCGTTTCTGCAGGATTGTCTCTCTGGCCGACTTCTGGATCATATACCTTCGCTATTCTTGCACCTATTGCCGACAGACTGTCATCAACAGCATTGATTCCCGGACCAAATTGGACCTCGGGAGCTTGTTGGCGATGTTGCCCGGGCCGATGAAGGTGCAGAGTTGCCAGGGCAGATATGGGCAGAACATCATACTCGTGGTCCGCGAACACGACTGGAAAATCAAATCTAGGGAGCTCCACACTGAGAATGAACGCTGGCGGGCTCGAGTAGTCGATTGTTTGATCTGCTACGTCATCTGCGGACTCACTCTTGAGCCCGACAAGTCGTCGTCGCCGCTGCAGCATCTTCAAAGATGATTCCGCTGCTTTCACGCCGCGGTTCTCAAAGTCTCGAAACACCAATTGGTCCAGCCAGTCGATCTTGGGAATATCTCCCATCTCATGCTTCTTAAAAAGCCTCTCCATTCGCTTCAATTCTTCTGCATCGCGAGCAGCCTGGATGCCAACTTCTCCAGTCAGCGCCTTTTTCCTGGATGTAAGAATAGCTGGTGTTTCCATTCTCACGGTCCCATCTGCCATCTTATGCCTATGCACAAGGCACTTTTGGCGTCCTTTCCTGGTTTGGTTTTCAGCATCGAACATAGGCAGTGTCGTTCCTCCGAAGGGAATAGCGTGCCCTTGCGAATCTTTTCCACCGCTTGGAGAGAGATCCCATATAGTGATGGCGATGCATGAATCTGACGGGAGCGATCTATAAGATATAGGTAGCTGCAGCCATTCATTCCAACTACATGAGGATCAGTATACTTGAATAGAGCGCGAGGGTCGAGTGCCATACCGTCGCTCCGCGCGGAAAGGCTTGTATGCTGTTTGCACGGGAACTGTGAGAGCCTTGGAACCGGCCCAAACTTGAGATGTGACAAATAGATCTGAATAGACGCTATACCATGTTAGTTGCATGGAGCGCAGACCACACGCGGGAAGGCACGTACCTCATATTTGATCCAACATGGCGCAGATCAGAGCGGCTTAGCAATGCAGATTGCTTCAACAATGCCCCCTCTCCTTCCAAGTTCATGCTGCAAGATGTTAGCCTCGCGTTTCTCCAATGCTGCGGCATCGTCGGTCGAACTTGCATTCGGATGCTGACGGGTTGATCAACGTCATTCGAGCCAGCGAATGAGAACGGCTCCATCTTCCCATACTCTGCCATTTTCACTGAATGTATGACCACATGTTCAGAGGATATACGCCGGTGAATATATGCGCCGGTAGAGGAGAATACAGAGATGTCGATGGTGTTTGCTTTCACGAATGAATAGCTCCTCCTGAGTGTTGAAAGAGCAGGGAATTAGTAGTTAGCGGGGTGGGTAAATAACTACCAACCTCGCAGATGGTGGCCACACATAACCTGACCATCGCTGACCTGACCAGCTGACCACACCACAGTTTTGCCGGGCTTTTGCCAAGGTGCGCATATACAGTCGGTCGACAAAAGTTCCGCTTAATCCACTTTTATATCAGGTAACCGTCGTCTACACCTAAATTTATAATAGCTATAATAATTATAATTCTTAATAAAAATATAATATAATTTAAATATAGCTTCTTAATTATATAAATTCTATACTACTAAAATTAATATTTTATATACTAACTATAAGTGTTAATAATAGCCTAAAGACACTATACTATTAATATTATAAGCTTTTCTAATAAGTTATTATTAAACTCCTCTTATACTTCTTTTATAACTCTAATTAAAAATTTAATCATTATATTTATCTTTAGTATATCTATTACACTATATAGCGTATCTAGCACTAACCACTAGATAAAAGGCTAACCACGACCTATGAGGCCGCGGCGTATTTAGTGCTATAACCTAGGTCTAATAAGTGCCCCCCTCTATAGCGAGAGATACCTGTCCCTAGGTATAGTTGCCTCCCTAGCTTACTAGTAAGTCAGTTTCTCTTTAACCTATGCGCTGGCACTATGAGTGTGTAGCCTTCCGGAAGGGCACGTCTAGCCCCACACCAGTGGCCTGGCCAGCTCGCTCATACACTGGAGCCAGGGCGGGAATCGAACCCACGAGCAGAGCATAATTGTTAAAGTCGCCCACCGGTGTGTGGTACGGTAACACCACTTAATAGTACGCTTATATAAGGCTAATCACTGCCTAATATAGTTAGCTCTAATATAGTCACGCTTAGTATAAGATATATTATTCTAGATAAAAATAATAAGGCGTAGGCTATAGTATAAGGCATTAACTAATTAAAAGGTAGTAGGTTAAGCTTAACTAGTTAAAAGAGGAGATTTTAGAATAGCCCTATAATTACTAAGATAGTCTTTACCTAAAAGAGACTAGTGTATTAGGTCTAAAATAGTCCCTATAGTACGCTATATAATAAGCACTACTAATAAAAGAGCGTGCCTCCTTTAAAAATAATAAAATAACTTTTTTTACCTTTTTATATTTTATTTCTAATATTAACCTTATAATCTAGACCTTATTTAGGTATTCTTTTAATTATTAACTATATATTACTTCTTATAGTGACTTTTCTATATTTAAGCTAGATATAATTATATCTTTCTCCTTTATAATTTTATATTTTTAATAATTTAATATTCTTAATTAGACTAACTTTAATTATTTTATATATATATACTAACTCTTAGAGAGATAATAACTTTTTATTATATTATAGACTATAGAAGCTCTTATATATAGTACCTTATTACTATAGGTTTTCTAGTGGTTCTCTCTCTCTATCACACTAGCCTTATATTTATATTATACTCTTTTAAGCTATACTATTAAGTGGTGTTACTATACCACACACTAGTAAGTGACTTTATCACTTATTACACCTCTACGTAGCGTATCTAGCACTAACTACTAGATAAAAGGCTAACCACGACCTATGAGGCTGTGGTGTATTTAGTGCTATAACCTAGGTCTAATAATATCTAATAGTTTAAGATTTTTTTTTTAAAATATTTTCTTTTAATAGTTTTTAGAGGTTTTTAATAAGGTTAAGATTAAGTAAATATAGTAGCTAATCTATATAACTTACCTTATATTTAGCCCCTTATTTATATAACTAATTCTTAATAATTTAAGTTATATATATAAAGGTATTATCTTAAGTAAATATAAATCTAGGTTTTATAATTATAAGTAAACTTTCTTATAAATAAGTAAGTATTTAGTAGCTAGTAACACTACCTTAGGGGCTATTAGGGTCACTATTAAAGGCTACTAGGTTTATCTATTACCTATATATAAATCTAGCTTAAAATATTTAAGAATAATAGGTTAGTTTATTCTTTAGCTAAATATTTTTTTTATTATTTTTATTTTCTTATATAATACTAAATAATAAAGTTATTATATATTAAAAATAAGTATCTTTTTATAAAACACTTACTCCCTTTACTATATATCTTTATAAGTAGGAAATAGTATATAACTATATTAAGCCTAACCTAGTAATAAAATTAGAAAATAACCTATTAGATAATTAAAAGTATATAAATCTACCCCTAGATAATAATAGCTTAGAGCCACTATACTAGGGGTAGTTATAGTAGCTAATTTACTACTAGAGGCATGCTTAAATATATCCTTATAACTAAACTATATTATAATAAGCCTAATATAGTTATAACCTAATTAAGACTAAGATCTAAAAGAGAAATAATTAATAAGCTTTTTTTCTTAAGTATTGCTAGGGGCATAGTTGCATTTTGCTAGGGACACAGGAGCACGTGACGCTCCACTAGCACCACACTAGCGCGGTACCTCTATTTTTGCGTACACGCACGCTATAATCTATATACTCTTTTAGACTTACCACTTTAACACTAGTAGCTAGTATCGTGTTTTTCCCCTTTTTCCCTCCTTTATCACCTATTAATAATATTAATATTCTAGCTTTATTAACGCTAGCTAGAATAGTGGCACCTATTAAACTATTATAAATCCCTCCTATCTAGCCTAATTTACTATAATTAGGGCGCTCTTCTTAATAGAGTACGTAGTTACTTTATTTAAGCGTTTATTATATAAGAATATAAGCTAAACTAGCTAGTTAAAGCGACCTTACTAGCGCTAGCGCTAGTATAAGCACTATATAGTGGTGGTAGGGTTTATAGTTATAGTAGGAATTAGTGTAGAAGAATTATTAATCTAGCTCTAATATATATATAATTATTAAAAATAGTAAAAATACGTTTTTTAAGTAAATTAGCTAGTATTAAGAGCTTTAATTAATTAGCGGCAGCGCGGGGAAGGTGGTGTTAGTGGCGGTAGTAGCTAGAAAATATAGCCTATTTTTTAAAGATACTTATATTTATATATGCGTGGACGTAAAAATAGAGGTACCTCCTTAAAATCGCTAGTGGAGCGTCACGTGCTCCTGTGTCCCTAGTAAAATGCAACTGTGCCCCTAGTAATACTCTTTTTCTTAATTAAAGATAAATCTAAGGACTAGGTAAAGAAGTTATAGTCTAAATATAAGTAAATATAAGCTTAAGATAAGGCTAAGATAGCCTTAATAAAAGCTAATACCTTAATTAATTAAGAGATAATATAAACTATTATAAAAAAAATAATTACCTTAATACTTAAGGAAAACTAAGGCATTAAGTAACTCTAGTTACTATCCTAAGTATAATCTTATACTAAGGTAGTAGTAGCCTAAGGCTAGATTAGCCCTAAGGTAAAACTAGTCTTAATAAGGTATAAATAAGAGTTAATTATTAATATTAAAGAATATATTTAAGAGATTAAAGATTACTCCTTATAAAAAGTTATTATAGTAGTTAATAAGGTAATCTAAGTAAATATTATAGTAATAATATATTATCTCCCCTTAGGAGATATAGCCTTAACCTTTTACTAAGAAGTAAAAAAATATATTAAAAATAAACTTTAAATAAAAGTTATATTTAGGCTAAAGGTAACCCTCTCCTAATAAATCTATATTATAATAATAAAAGTAGTTTTATATAGTTAAATCTTATAAGATACTTTTAACCTAGTAATAATACTTTTAGCCTTTAATAAAGTAAATATTATTATAATAAAAATATATTATTTTTATTTTAAGTCTAAGATAAAGGCTTTAATTATTATTAGTATTTATAATATAGAAATAATAAATTACTTATATAAATAAAAAGTCTTCTTTAACTCTTAAGTATTTTAATATAAGCCTTTCTTAAAAATAATATAACTCTTATAATACTTTTAATATTACTAATATAACTATATAAATAGATTTTATTAAAATAAAGAATAATATAGCTAATATACTTATTAGACTTACCTTAGGTCTAAACTATACCTAGCTAAAAAAGATAATAAGAAGAAATAATACCTTAACTATAAAAGTAATTACCTAATATAATCCTAAGACTACCTTATAATATAGTAATACTAGGGTAAGGCCTAGGAAGTATATTATTTTAGGCTAATATAATTTAAGAGTTACTATCTAAGTCTAAATAAGAAAAGACCCCTAAGGTCTTTAAGAGTATTATTACCCCTAAAGAGAGCTAGGAGTACCTAGTGCCTAAGGGGGCGCCCTTTAGGGCCCTCCTTATTAGCTCTAGTCTAAAGGCCTTTCCTTATATAGACTAATATATTAAAGTTTAACTTTATAAACCCTAAAATAAGGTCTATAGACTTAATATTATTAATTATCTTATAATATAAAAGTACTACTCTTACCCTAGGAGAAGACTAAGCTAGGTAGGTACTATTATTAGCCTTAATACTTAGAGACTATAACTAGAAGGACTTACTCTTACTATTATTATTATTACTAATAGCCTTAGAGCTAATCTAAGATATTATTATAACTAATCTAGTTTAACTTAAATAACTAGATAAAGATCTTATTATAAAATATTTATAAGGATAATAATAATATCTAACTAGCTTTTTATTAAGAGGATAGTTATAATATTATTATAATTTAAGAGGTATTATTAGATAGCCCCTTATTAACCTTTACTTTAGTACTTTATTAATACTTATAAGGAGAGAGAAGGGTAGTTACTTATATTTATAAAAAGATTAAGAAAGTATCTTAAGAAGCTATAGTTAAGAAAGATATATACTATATTAAATTCTTTATAGACCCCCTTATCTTTATAAACCTTTATTTTAAATATAATACTAACCTATATAGGTTTTTTTATAATATCCTAATAAAAGAGTCTTTATAAGTAATAGTTAGAGATTTTAACTTTTACTACCCCTCTTAAGATCTTTATAATAGAAAATCTATATTTACTAATAATATAATTAAGACTCTTACCTATATTAAGATTATACTAGTTATACCCTTAAGAATAGTAATATAGTTTTATTATAACTACTATATAAATACCTTAGACTTACTTTAGGCCTTACTAGCCTTATAAGGTAAATATATAACCTTAGACTAGAACCTAGCTAGGTTTAACTATATTTTATAGTTATTAGAGCTTTAGGCTTATAAAGCTAAAGAGAAAAAGCTAATAAAGAAATAAGAGATAGTTAATATTAGCCTTATAGTAGCTAAGGTATTAGCTTAGCTCTTATTTATAATTAAAGAACTAATAATAACTTTAATAAAAGTAAAAGTAGCTTATAAGAGGCTTATAATAATAATAAAAGAGATTATAAGAAAAACTATACTTAAGATAGGCCTTACCTAAGTCTAAAAGCTAGAATAATAAAACTAGTTAATTAGTAAAGTAGTTATTATAATAAAAAGATTATAAAGATAAGCCTAGAGGTTAGGAAATAAAGTTAATTAGGAAACTACTTATAGTATAAAGAAGGCCTAAGCCTAAGCCTTAACTAAAATATAAAAGGCTACTTAGAGAATATACTTTAATTTACTAGAGGATACCTTAGTATTATAAAAATAGTATAAGTAGGTAAAAAGGTTTATTATAAGCTATATAACTAATATAATCCTAGAGTTAACCTAGCTAGGCTAAGACTCCCTAGTGTGATTAAGAGAGGAAAAGGTAAAGGTATTAGCCTAGAAATTCTTCTTACCCCTAGTAGTTATTAAGCCTAATAAAACCTTAAATAAGGAGTAAAACGCTCTTACCTATATATAGAATATAACTAATATCTTTATAACTATTAAAATAGATAAAGTTAAAGATATATTAAGAGGTTATATAGTATAAAATACCCTAGGCCTAGATAGGGTCTTATATAGACTCCTAAAGGCCCTTAGCCTCTTATTCTATAAAGTACTAATAAATATCTTTAATATATCTTTATAGACTAAGTATTTCCTAATATAATACTAGGCTAGTTTTACTATAGTCTTCTAAAAACTAGGGAAGATACTAGATAACCTCTAAATAGTAAGAAGATAATACTTAATAACCCTCTTTAATATAACTAGTAAGCTCTTTAAGAAGACTCTAGTTACTTATATTATAACTATAGTAAAAATATATTAACTTCTACTAGAAGGATAAATAAGAAACTAAAGGTAAAGGTTAATAAAAATAATAATTATAGTAATAATTAAGCTTATTTATATAATATAGTCTTATAAGGGAGTTATATTACTTTTATAATTAGATATAGTTAGAGTCTTTAATAATATTAACTATAAATTACTTATTTAAGAACTTTATTATTTTAGTTACTTAGAATAAATCTTTAACGTCCTCTAGTCTTTTTTTAATAGTAAAACTAATTAGCTTTATATTAATAATAACCTTATAAGAAAAAAAGTAGTCTAATAAGGAGTCTTTTAGGGATTATTATTATTTTTTATCTTTTTTATTCTTTTTATAACTTTACTTTATAAGGCCCTTAACTTAGCCCTAAGTCTATATATAATTAGTTTTATAAATAATATAAACCTACTATATATAAATAAAGACTATAATAAAACTAAGAGTTAGTTAAAGAATATTTAGATAATATATAAGAAGTAAGTAAAAGACTATTATCTTAGTTTCTTAATACTAAAGTTTAAACTATTATACTTTTAATATAAATATACTTTAGACCTAAGCCCTTTTATACTTAAGGGTAAGGTAATAAAGTTATTTATAGATATTTATCTTATAAAAATAGCCTTATTAATAAGGTTAAGATAATAAAAATAAATTAAAACTATATTAAAGAAGGTATACTTAGTACTTTATACCTTATAACTTATAGTTAGAAAGTTATAAGGCCTAAGGGTTAAGGAAGTAAAGGATATCTACTTATAAGGAATCTATTTAATTATATTATATAAAGTAATAATATAATATAATCTTATAGCTAGCCTTATAAAGGGCTTAATAAAGCCCTTAAAAGAGTTATAAGCTAGGTACCTATAGATAGCTAAGGGAGCCTTTAAGGCTATACCTACTTATTATATAAAGACTAAACTTAATATATTACTAATTAATATTTATCTAATAATATAAAAAAATAAAATACTTAGCTAATAAGAGGCTATAAGGGCTATAGCCTAACTCTAATATATTACTATATAAATATTATCTATAATCCCTCTCTACTAGTATTAATACTAAAATAAGTAAATTCTATTACTAATAAAATACTTATATTAAGACCTACTAAAGATAAATAAAAAGGTACTAGAGGGAGACTAATATATACTTAAGGCTTAGGCTAACTAAGTCTAAAGAGTAAAATAAGAGTATAAGGAAATAAAGAGCTAAAGATAAGTAAAATAACTTACTTTATTTTTAGTATATAAACCCCTATAAGTTAGGTATAAGGCTAAGATAACCTTACTCTTTTATATATTATAATATATAAGCTTAATTATATTATAATTATAAATAAAGAAGGTTAGCTTTAATACCTTTCTTTATAAGTACTAAGTACTTAGATATAATATAAGATTATACTAATATAAGAGTAAACTAGAGGATATTTATTATATACTTCTTTATTATAAACTAATAGATTAAGGGTATATCCCTAGTATAATACTACTTTAAGAAAAATAAGATATATTATATATATTAAACTACCTAATTAAGAATAAAAAGATTATAAAGTAAGTATATAACTAGTATAAGCTAATATATATAATTATTAGGCTTAGGATAAGCTTAAGGTAAAGTAAGAATAAAACTAATGTGAAGTAGATATAGAGTAAAGGTAAAGGTAAGGGATATAAAAAAAGGGCCTAAAAAAGGGCCTAGGAAATAATTAAGAAGAAGGGCCTTATTAGCCCTTATTAGGAGCTAATATATAACTAGAGTTAGATAGAGAAGTAAGGGTTTTCTACTAGGGTCTCTAGTTTTTCCCTTACTTATAAAGATAGAGGGTCTAGATAGATATATATAGTCTAGTTAATATAATTTAATAATAATAATATTATTAGTTATTCTTAGAGTTTAATAAAAAAATAAAGGAAGAAATTATCTAGTAATAGATAGCTTTTCTTTTTAATAGGCTTAGTAAAGCTCTAGTATAAACTCCTAAAACTCTAAAAAATACTTAAGCTTTTAAATATTAAAATATCTTTTTTTTTTACTTAATCTAAGTATTATAATACCTAGATAGTAATTTAAATACTTTTAATTATCTTTTTAGTTCTACTACTATCTTTCTTATAAGTTTCTAGTAAAAGTTAGAAAGTTATAGTTTAAATAATAACTTTATATTAATTTATATCTTCTTTTTATATTATAAATACCTTAATAACTAACCTTCTTTACTTAAAACTAGGTTTTAAGGGTTTTTATTATAATTATTAATATCTTATTAGCTTTTAATTATCTCTTTTATTTTTCTCCTCCTCTAATATAAAAATACTTTTTTTTATTATTATTAAACTCTCTCTCCTTATCTAACTCTTTATTCTTAGCTTTATAATACTACTAACCTTTCTTATCTTTTTAAAACTCCTTTAGCTAATTAGTAATATATAAAAATATATATTAATATCTTTATAAGTAAGAAATAGTATATAACTATATTAAGCCTAACCTAGTAATAAAATTAGAAAATAACTTATTAGATATTAAAAAGCACCTAAATCTATCCCTAGATAATATTAGCTTAAAGCCACTATATTAGGAGTAGTTAAGGTAGATAGTTTACTACTAAAGATATATCTTAATATACCCTTATAGCTAATAAGTACTATAATAAGCCTAAGGTAGTAGTTACTTAGATAAAACTAAAATTAGAGAAAGAACTAATTAATAAGCTCTTTTTCTTAATTAAGAATAAATTTAAAGATAAGGTAAAGAAAATATAATTAAAATATAAATAAACCTAGGCCTAGAGTAAGGCTAGAGTAGCTCTAAAGGGGGCTAATACCTTAATTACTTAAAAGATAATCTAAACTATTATAAAAAAAATAGTTATATAAATACTTAAAGAGAGCTAAAGTACTAACTAGCTCTAACTTCTAGCTAGTCTATAATTATATATTATAATAGTAATAGCCTAAGACTAGGCTAGCCTTAGGGTTAAACTAGTCTTTATTAGATATAAAAAAGAACTAGTTATTAATACTAAGGGATATATATAGGAAATTAAAAACTACTCTTTATAAGAGATTATTATAGTAGTTAATAAGGCTATTTAGGCTAATATTATAATAGTAATATATTACCTCCTCTCTAGAGATATAGTCCTAACCTTTTATTAAGAAGTAAAGAAGTATATAAAAGATAAGCTTTAGGTAAAAGTTATATTTAATCTAAAGATAACTCTCTCCTAATAGGTATATATTATAGTAGTTAAAGTAATATTACTTAATAAAATCTTATAAGATATTATTAACTTTATAATAATACTCTTAGCCTTTAATAAGGTAAATATTATTATAATAAAGATATATTACCCTTAACTTAAGTTTAAGATATAAGCTTTATTTATTATTAAAATATATAATACTAAGATAATAAACTATTTTTATAAGTAAAAAGTCTTTTTTAACTCCTAAGTCTTCTAATATAAGCCTTTTTTAAATATAGTCTAGCCCTTATAATACTTTAGGTATTACTAATATAACTATATAAATAGGTTTTATTAAAATAAAGAATAATATAACTAATATATTTACTAGACTTATATTAGGTCTAAGTTATAGTTAATAAAAAAAGATAATAAAAAAGAATAATATCTTAATTATAAAGATAACTACCTAATATAGTCCTAAGACTATCTTATTATAAGGTAGTACTAGAGCTATACCTAGGAAGTATATTATTTCTAACTAATAGAGTTTAAAAGCTATTACCCTAAAGAGGAAAGACCCTTAAGGTCCCTAAAGGTATTATTACCCTTAAAGAGGGTTAGGAGTATATAGCGCTTAAGAGGGTAACCCCTAGGCCCCTCCTTCTTAGCCCTAATCTAGAGACCTTTCTTAATATAAACTAATATATTAAATTTTAACTTTATTAACCTTAAAATAAAGTCTATAGGCTTAGAGTTATTAGTTAGGACTTTATAATATAAAATCCTTATACTTATTATAAGTAAAGACTAATTATATTAAATATTATTATTAGCCTTAGCTCTTATAGTTTAATTATAAAGTAAATTATTACTTTTTTTACTTTTATTATTACTAATAGTTTTAGAACTAACTTAAGATATAATTATAACTAAACTAGCCTAGCTTAAATAACTAAATAAGGATTCTCTTATAAAATATTTATAAAGATAATAATAATATCTAATTAGCTCTTTATTAGGAGAATAGCTTAGATATTATTATAATTTAAGAGGTATTACTAAGTAGCCCCTTACTTACCCCTTCTTTAGCCTTATACTAGTATCTATAATAAGAAGGGTAAATAATAACTTATATCTATAAGAAGGTTAATAGAGTATCTTAAGAAGTAATAATTAGAAAGGATATATACTATATTAAATTCCTTAATAACCCCCTTATCTTTATAAGTATTTCCTTTAAGCTAGGTATAGACTTATATAAACTCTTAAGTAGAATCTTATTAGAAGGAGTAATCTTATATATAATAATAAGGGACTTTAATCTTTACTACCCCTCCTAAGACCTTTATAGTAGAAAATCTATATTTATAGATAATATAATTAAAGTCTTTACCTATATTAGAATTATATTAGTTATACCCCTAGGAATAATAATATAATATTATTATAACTACTATATAAGTACCTTAGACCTCCTCTAAGTCTCCCTAGTCCTAAAAAGTAAATATATAATACTAGATTAAAATCTAGCTAAATCTAATTATATCTTATAGTTATTAAAGCTCTAAGCTTATAAGTTAAAGGGAAATAAGCTAATAAAGAAATAAAGAAAGATTAATATTAGTCTTACCTTAGCTAAGGTAGTAGCCTAGCTCTTAGCTATAACTAAACCTTTAATAATAAGACTTTTAAAAATAAAGATAATATATAAGTAACTTATACTAGTAATAGAAGATATTATCTTAAGGGCTATCTTTATAATAAGCCTACCTTAGATTAAGAGGCTAGAATAATAAAACTAAATAACTAGTAAGGTAGTTACTAAGATAAAGAAGACCTAGAGGTAGGTATAAAGGTTAAAAAATAAAGTAGACTAGGAGGTTATATATAAAGTAAGAAAGGCCTAGTCCTAGGCCTTAGCTAAGGTATAAAAGATAACCTAAAGAATATACCTAGACTTATTAGGTAATATATTAGTATTATAAAAGTAATATAGGTAAATAAAAAGGTTTATTATAAGATATATAGCTAATATAATTTTAGAGCTAGTCTACTTAGGCTATTATACTTTAATATAATTAAGAGAAGAGAAGGTAGAGGTTTTAGCCTAAAAGTTCTTTCTTACCTTAATAGCTATTAATCTTAAGCCTAGGTATAATATAACTTTAGTCTATAAGCTAGACGCCCTTAGGCCTTTATAAGATAAAATAGAAATCTTTATAGAAGTTATAATAGATAAGGTTAAGGATATACTTAGAGACTATATAGCCTAGAACGCCCTAGGCCTAGATAGGGTCTTATATAAGCTCTTAAAGGCCCTAAGCCCCCCCCTCTATAAGATACTAGTAAAGCTCTTTAATATATTATTATAATCTAGATATTATTTAGTCTAATACTAAGCTAGCTTTATTATAGTCCTTTAGAAGCCTAAGAGGACCTTAAATAACCTCTAAATAGTAAGAAGATAATAACTAATAACCCTTTTTAATATAATAAGTAAGTTATTTAAGAAGATTCTTATTACCTATATTATAACTATAGTAGAGATATATTAGCTCTTACCTAAGGGTTAAATAAGGAATTAAAGATATAAGTTAATAAAAATAGTAATTATAATAATAATTAAGCTAGTTTATATAGCTTAGGCTTAAGATAAGGCTATATTACTTCTTTAGCTAGATATAACTAAAGCCTTTAATAATATTAATTATAAGCTACTTATTTAAGAACTTTACTAGTTAGGTTACTTAGAGAAGATTTTTAACCTTATCTAATCCTTCCTTAATAAGAGAATAAACTAACTCTAGATTAATAATAATATAATAAAAGAAAAAGTAGTCTAGTATAAAGTCCCTTAAGGCTTATTATTATCTCTAATTCTCTTTCTTCTCTTTATAAGCTTATTATATAAAACCCTTAGATTAGCTTTAGGCTTATATATAATTAGCTTTATAAATAATATAAATCTATTATATATAAAAAAGAATTATAATAAGATTAAGTCTTAACTAAAAAGTACTTAGATTATATATTAAGACTAAATAAGAACTTATTAACTAAGTTTCTTAGTATTAAAATTTAAATTATTATACTTTTAATATAAATAAGCCTTAGATCTAGGTCTTCTTATACTTAAGGGTAAGGTAGTAAAGTTATTAATAAATATATACTTTTTTAGAGTAATACTATTAGTAGGGTTAAAATAATAGAAGTAGGTTAAGTTTATATTAAAGAAGGTCTAGTTTATACTTTAGGCTTTATAACTAATAATAAGAAAGTTATAAGGCTTAAGAGTTAAGGAAATAAGAGATATTTACTTTTAAGGAATTTATTTAATTATATTATTTAGAGTAATAATATAATATAGCCTTATATTTAGCCTTATATAAGGCTTAACTAAGCCCTTTTAAGAGTTATAAGTAAGGTATTTATAAGTAGTTAAAAGAGCTTTTAAAGCTACCTTTACTTATTATATAAAAACTAAGCTTAGTATATTACTAATAGATATTTACCTAATAATATTATAAGGTTACTAGTTAAGAGAGACTATAGTTATAAGATAATCCTTATATATAATAATAATAATAGAATTACTATTACCTCCTCCTTACTAACTTATTAGTAGCTTACCTCTATATATATACTTCCTTATATATAATACCTAACCTAGCTTCTCTTACCTATATATTCCTTTATATATAGCTCTCCTTAGCCTATAACCCTAATAGGCTACTCTCTCCTTTTACGTGTTATCCTTAACGCGTAGTTACTCCTCCCTTTCCCTTAGGCGCTTTTTACTCTTATAACTAGTTTACCTACTTTTCTTAAAAAGTATATACTATTTATAATAAACTAATATAATCTATAGGTTAGCTTCCTTATATATATATAACTCTTTTACTACCTATTAGTCTATAATAATATATATATAGCCTTATAGTCTTATATTATTATTATTATTATTTATTTATACTAATTAGACTATATATCTATCTAGTCCCGCTATTATTTATAAGTAAAGGAAAAACTAGAGTCCCTAGAGGAAAACCCTTACTTCTTTCTAACTACTTTAGTCCTATATTAACTTCTAGTAAGGTCCTATAAGGCCCCTCTTCTTAATTAAGTTTCTTAGGGGGGGGGTGCTAGCTAGGTCGCTGGCTTAGGTCTAGACTAGGCTACTAATATTTAGCCTAGTTAGCCTCGTTTTAGCCCTAGTATAGCTCCTACTTTAGTTTATTTTATTAATAATACTAAGTTCTCCTATACCTAACCTTTCTCTATCTTAGGCCCTAACTAGGCCTAATTATAAGCTAATACTTATATATATTAGCTATCCTTCCCTATAAACCCACTTTA
This sequence comes from Beauveria scarabaeidicola, assembly GCA_037289395.1. Lineage (NCBI taxonomy): Eukaryota > Fungi > Ascomycota > Sordariomycetes > Hypocreales > Cordycipitaceae > Beauveria > Beauveria scarabaeidicola. The sequence continues at coordinate 37,493 of JAEIJG010000066.1, read as the reverse complement.
TAATCTTTTTACTTTTAACTAGGTTATTAAGGGTATAGAGGATATTATGCTATTCTTATAGTAGCGCTACCCTAGGGACGTTATCTCTCCTTATTAGCTTATATTAGAGTAGTATATAATAAATATCTTCTAGGCCACTCTAGTATTAATATACTCTTAACTTATAGCTAAGGATATAGTACTTATAGAGAAAGGTATTTAGCCTAATTTTACTTATCCTAAGCTATATTATAATAGAGCTAATATAATATAAAGAGTATAAGATTAAGGCTACTCTAGCCCTATACCTAAGCTATAGTAGCTTATATACTAAGAAAAGTATAAGGTATCTTACTCTTCTTTAGTTCTTAGTTTCCTCTTATTTTTACTTTATCTACTACTTTTAGTTTACTTACTTATTAAGCATATATTAGTCTCCCTCTAAGACCCCCTTACTTATTTTTAATAAACTACTATAGAGCCCTTATATTAATAAGGTAATTTACCTTCTATAGCTTCTTTATAGTAGTATAAGGGAGGTTACTTAGGTGATTATATAGTAGAGCTAGGCTATAGCCTTACTTACCTCCTATTAGTTTAGGGTCTTACTTTTCCTTATTAATAAATAAATATTTATTAGGAGGACTTAAAGTTCTATCTTAATATAATAAATAAGGGTTACTTTAAAGGCTCCTCTAATAACTTATAAGTACCTTACTTATAGTTTATAGAGGGGCCTTACTAGGCCCTCTATAGGCTTACTTCCTAGGTAATACTATATTATAACTTTAAATAATATAATTAAATAAATACCTTAGAGGTAGATATCCCTTACCTCCTAGACCTAAGGGCCTTATAATTTCCTTATAGTCACTTATAAAGCCTAAAACACTAACTTTACCTTACTTAATACTACCTTAATCTACTTTCTTTATTTAAGCCTTATAAAGAAGACTACCTTAAGTAAATATATACTTATAAATAACTTAACTATCTTACCTCTAAGTATAAAGGGGCCTAGGTCTAGTATATACTTATATTAGAAGTATATTAATTTAAATTTTAGTATTAAGAAGCTAAGGTAGTAGGTTTAAGACTACTCTTAGTAAATTAACTAAGTAGTCTTAAGCCTATACTTTATCTTATTATAGTTTTTCTTTATATATAAGAGATTTATATTATCTATAAACTTAATAGTCTATAGGCTTAGGGCTACCTTAAGGGCTTTATAAAGTAAGCTTATAAATAGGATAAAGAGAATTAGGGATAGTAGTAAGCCCTAGGGTATACCTCTTTATAGTAGGTATTTCTCTATTAAACTACTATTAATATAAAACTAGGTTATCTTATTACTAAGGAAAGATTATATTAAATTTAAGATTTACTCTAGATATCTAAAGTATTAAAGCTTTTAGATAAGTAAATAGTAGTCTATATTATTAAATATACTAATAATATCTAGCTATAAAAATAATATAGCTTTACCTTAGGCCTAGGCCACTAGGACTAACTCTACTACTAGTAAGATCACTATCTCTATTAACCTCTTTCTCCTATTACCTATCTATCCCTCTAGGAAGAGTTAGTACGCCTCTACTATAGCTATAATATATATAGCTAGAACCTTCTTAAGTAGTTTCTTTATTATATTTAGGAGGGTTATTAGTTACTAGCCCCTTACTATTTAGAGCTCCTCTAGGGATTTTCCTAGTTTCTAAAGTATAACTATAGTACTAATATAGTATTAGGCTAGGAAATACCTAAACTCTAGGGATATATTAAATAATTTAGCTAGTATCTAGTAGATAGGAGGGCTAAGGGCTTTTAGTAAGCTATATAAGACCTTATCTAGACTTAGTATATTCTAGGTAGAGTAGCTTTATAAGGTGTCTTTTACTTCCTCTTTTATAATTTATACTAAGATCTTAGTTATATCCTATAGTAAGTAAGCTACTAGATATTCCCTGCCTAGGTCTAAACTAGGGTTACCCTCTATAGGGGGGGGAAAGAACTTTTTAGTAAGGACCTCTACTTTTTCTTCTCTTATTTATACTAATAACCTCTAGTCTAGCTAGGCTAGCACTAGGATTATATCTACTATATATCCTACTATATATCTCTTAGCCTACTAGTATTACCTCTAGAGGGCTAAAGTATCTCTTAATAAATCTAGGTAAGTTCTCTAGGCTACTTATTACGCCTTAGCTAAGGCTTAGGCCTAGGCCTTCTTTACTATATTTACTATATCCTAGTTAACTTAGTTTCTAGATCTTAGGGCCCTTTACTAGGCTTATCTTATCTTTATTACTACTCTCCTTATTAACTCTAACCACTAGGCTAGTTATTAGTCCTAAGGTAGTCTTATCTTAGGGATAGCCTTCCTAATAATATCTTTAAGTACTAAGGTAAGCTAGCTATATACTACTTTTATTTATAATAAATTAAATATTAGTAACTTAGCTATAGCTAGAAGCTAGGCTACTACCTCTACTAATATAATACTCTTATTAATCTTACCCTATCTCTTTACTCTAGGGGTTACCTTTACTTAGAGTGCTTAAAGTTCTAATAGCTATAGGGAGTAGTCTAAGCTATATAGGTCTTAGTCTAGGGATATATATTAAGGTCTTAGTAATAAAGAGGCCTAGAGGAGGTCTAGTATACTTATATAGTAATTATATTTATACTATATTATTATTCCTAGTAAGGTAACTAGGGCGGTCCTAGTATAGGTTAAGGCCTTAATTATCTTATTAGCGTATAGGGATTTCTTTTTATATAAGTCCTAGGATAAGTAGTAAAGGTTAAAATCTCTAACTATAGCTCTTAGGACTCTTAATACTAGTAATATATTACTTATAAGTTAGCCTAGGTCTATACTAGGCTCTAAATAGAGGTTTATAAGGATAAGAGGGCTTTTATAGAATTAAATATAGTATATATTATCTCCTATTATTCCTTCTTAGGTAGATCTATTAATTCTTTTATAGATATAGGTTATTATCTACTTACCCCCTTAGAGGCGCTAGTATAGCACTAATATAGGGGTAAGTAGGGGGCCACCTAGTAATACTTCCTAAATTACTATAATATCTAGGCTATCTTCTTAGTAAAGGGCTAGTTATATATTATTATTATCTTTATAAATATTCTAAAAAAAAATCCTTATTTATTTATCTAAGTAGGGCTAGCTTAGTTATAACTATATCTTAGCTTAGTTCTAAGGTTATAGGTGATAATAGGAGGGGGGGGAGAAGGTTCTTACTCCTAGTTAATAGGGTAAGGGCTAATAATAAGAAGTCTAAGGTCTAGCTCTCGCCTAAGCTAGGGGCTAGTATTACTCTTTAGAGGATTCTAGTTAGTAATACTAATATAGGTCCTATAAATCCCCCCTATAGGTTAGTAAAATTAAAATTTAGTGTGTTAGTTTATACTAAGAAAGGCCTTTAGCTAGCTAATATAGCTAAGGAGGGGCCTAGTAAGCGCCCCCTTAAGCGCTATATACTCCTAGCTCTCTTTAAGGGTAATAACACCTTTAGAGACCTTAGGACTCTCTCCTCCCTTAGGCGGCGAGATTTAAACTATATTAGTTAGAAGTAGTACGCCTCCTAAGCTTAGCCCTAGTACTACTTTATTATAGGGTAGTCTTAGGACTATACTAGGTAATTACCTTTATAGTTTAGGCACTATTCCTTCTTATTATTTACCTTAGCTAGGTATAGCTTAGACCCTAGATAAGACTAGTATATATAATAACTATAATACTCTTTATTCTAATAGAACTTTCCTATATATTTATATTAGTAGTACCTAAAGTACTATAAGGGCTAGACTATATCTAAGAAGGGTTTATATTAAAACACCTATAAGTTAAAAAAGACTCCCTATTTATATAGGTAGTTTACTATTTCTATATTATAAGTTCTAATAATAAATAAGGCCTTTATCTTAGACTTAAATTAAGGGTAGTATACCTTTATAGTGATAATATTTACCTTATTAAAGGCTAAGAATATTATTATAAGGTTAGTTATATCTTATAGAACCTTATTAAGTAGGACTACTTTAATAACTATAGTATAGACTTATTAGGATAGAGTTATTTTTAGGCTAAATATAACTTTTACTTATAGCTTATCTTTTATATATTCTTTTACTTCTTAATAGAAGGTTAGGACTATATCTCTTAAGGGGAGGTAGTACGCTACTACTATAGTATTAGCATAGATCGCCCTATTAACCACTATTATAACTTCCTAGGGGGACTAGTTCTTAATCTCCTAAGTATATCCTCTAGCGTTAATAACTAGTTCTTATTTATATCTAGTTAGGACTAGCTTTACCCTTAGGCTAGCCTAGTTCTAGGCCACTATTACCTTAGTATAGGACTATACCTAGGCTAGTAGCTAAGGCTACCTAGTACTCTAGCTCTCTTTAAGTATCTATATAACTATTTCTTTAATAATAACTTATACTATCTTATAATTAATTAGAATATTAGCTCCTATTAAGGCTACCCTAGCCTTACTTTAGGCCTATATTTACTTATATTTAGACTATAGTTCCTTTACTTAGTCTTTAAACTCTTCCTTAATTAAGAAGAGAAGTTTATTAATTATTTCTCTTTTAGATCTTAGTCTTAGTTAGGCTATAGCTATATTAGGCTTACTATAGCGTTATTTAGTTATTAGGATATATCTAGGTGTGTCTTTAGTAGCGAATTATCTACCACGACTACCCCTAGTGAAGTAGCTCTAAGCTGCTATTATCTAGGGGTAGATTTATGTGTTTTTAAACGTCTAATAGGTTATTTTTTAATTTTATCGCTAGATTAGGCTTAATACAGTCGCGCGCCGTTTTCTAGTTATAAAGTTACTTATATTATTATTATAATACCTTTAATATTATTATTTATATTTACTTCTTATAATATTTTTTTTAGTTACTTTATTATCTTTTTACTTTTCTTTATATATAACCTTTAGTAATTTTCCTTATATAATACTTTACTATTTATACTCTTAAGAATACTATAACTTTATAGTAACTTAGATAGTCTTTTATAGTATACTTATTCTTATTACTTACTATTACTTCTTTAACTCTACTCTTTAAGTTTTCTTTTTACTTTTATAACTTTACTAATTACTTTATTAGTTCTAAACTAATATATAACTTATAATATATTATCTTTATATAATATACTTAACTTTATAGCTTTATTATAGTATTTCTATATATATCTATTCCTTTTAGTTTTACTTTTTATAGCTAATTTACTATTACTTTACTTCTTATAAAGCCTTTTTTTAATTATAAATATTAAGCTAATCCTTAGCTTCTTTTTCCCTTCTTCTTCCTTATTAGCCTAAATTTTATATATTTCCTCTAGTCCTTACTCTTATATTATAAGCTTATTACTAATTCTTTTATTAGATTAATAGCTACTACTACTTAACCTTTTAACTTATAAGTCCTTTTTATAAGTAAATTAGCTATAAACTTATTACTAACTTCTATATAGTTTTAAATTAACCTTTTTTTTTCTTTTTTTTTTAAAAAAAATATTTTAATATATAAGTTTACTATAAAGTTACTTTAGCTTTACTAACTTTTTATAGGTCTACTAACTAGACTAATAAGTAGGCTTATAAGGTAATATAAGTCCTTAGTACCTTTCTCCTTATAGGTTTATTATTAATTTACTAGTCTATATACTACTTATCCCCCCTAAGGGGTAAGTAAAAAGCCACTAGTTATTAATAAGATATAAGTTACTAAGAAGCCCTAGTATCTTTACTACTAACTTACTATATAGTTATCTTATACCTTATTATTATTACCTTATATAACTAGTTAAGTATACTAAGGCTTACTATTACCTTAATACTAAAAGTATATACTAACTTACTATAAACTTATTACTAGCTAATTATATTCTAAATACTTCTTAGAAGTATTATTATTATTAAAATAGTAATAAAAAATACTTTAACCTTATTATAAGTAAATAGTAAGTTTTTTATATACTCTTTAAGATATATAAAACTAGTATTATTATAGGTGCCTTAAGGGGTTCTCTTTATATTCTCTTTACTAATTTATTACTAAGACTAAGCCTTTTTTACTAAGGCTAAGAAGATCTTAAGAGATTATAGTAAGTTTATTATAACCTTATAAGGTATTAAGTATAAAGCTAAAGCCTTAAGTATATAAGCTAATTATTATAAAGATATAATAACTATATAAATTTATATTATAAAAATAATATATCTTTATATTATTTTTCTTTATACCTAGGCTATAAGTTTACTATAAGTTTAAGACCTATCTATAGCTAACTATTTACTAGGTTATTACTAGTATTACTAACCTCCTAGAGGTCCTAGAGCTCCCTAAGTTCTATAGTAAGGAAGAGGAGGAGAAATAGTAACCTTATTTTATCCTTACTATATCTTTATATTATTTTTTTTTTTAAAAAGAAATAATTATAAAATAGAGTTTTAGTACTATAAGTTTATTTTAAACTTAAAGCGCTTTTATAATAACTTTATAGGGATTTTAATATAATAAAATTAGTTTTTTTTTACTTTTTCTTTATAATATATTTACTACTTCTATATAGCTTTTATACCCCTTCTATAACTATAAGACTTATAATACCTCTTTATATTCCTTTAGTAATACTAGGTTATTAAAGTTATTATACTTTACTTATAAGTTCTTATTATTATTATAGCTTACTTATTTAACCTTAAATAGTCTTCTTTTACTATTATACTTATACCTAATAATTTTCTTAACTAAGAACTTATTATTATTCTTAAAGAGAGCTTATATATCTACCTCTATACCTTTATAGTATTTATATAGCTTAAGACTTAATATATTAAATATATTATAGATTTTTAATAACTCTAGTAGGTTTAATTTATATATACACTTTAATATTCTAACTATTATAACTACTTAGAAAGGACTTATATATTTTTTTATAAGTTTATAACTAGGTTATATTAGTTTTAAGTTTTTTATTAATAATATTACCTAATCTCTTATTTTAAAGAACTTATTAAGTTATTTTAGGTTATAATATTTTATATATACTTTATTAGCTTCTCTTAGATATTTTACTATATTCTTATATACTAATATAAGCTCCTAGACTCTCTCTTATACCTATATATTTCCTATTTATATTATTAATAACACTAGGTAAGTTAGGGTATATCCTAAAAGTAACTTTATTAGTATATTACTAATAGATACTTATTAACTTATATTATATATAAACTAAGCTATTAATAGCTTTTTAACCTAATTAGTCTACTCTATATTATAAAACACCCTTAAATAATATTTAAGTATTTAATTTATCTTTTTAATAAGGCTATCTATTTAAGGGTAGAAGGTGATATTAAGTCGCCGCTTATACTCTAGGAGATAGTAGAAACTATATTAGAATTTAGATATAAAAATTATCTCTTTATCTAAGATAATCCCTTTTAGGGCCCTATATAGTATAACTATTTTCTATAGAAAGATTTCTATAAGCTAATCACTTATTAGCTACTTATTTATTATAATATAGATATTATATCTTATTATATAATTAACTATTACTAAAATTATATTATACTTTCTATATTAACCTTATCTCTCTAGTAGCCTTATAATTATATCTATTAATATTTCTTTAAATAGTTATATTAGCACTAGTAATAGTATAAGGAGACTATAAGGTTAATATATTCTTACTTTTATTAACTAATATATATAGTAATATTTAATATATATCTTTATATCTCTTTTTATTAATTACTAAAAAAATAAAGTTATAATCCTATAAAGAGTCTTATAAACTCCTTAGTATCTTATAATAAGGTTATTATAATATAGTTATAAGATTTCTAATCTAATACTAACTAATATAAATAGCCTCCCTTTAGTTACTAAGAATCCTTTTATATTTTCTAATTATAAGATACCCTAGATCTTTATTATCTCTTTACTACTTTTATATAATATCTTTTTAATCTACTTAATAAGGATATCTCCCTATTAGGCTCTAAGTAAGCGCTCTTATAATATTTTATTATTTTATAAGGTATATATATCCTTATTATATCTTTCTAGTAATATAACTATATACTTATTACTCTTAATTACTTAAGAGCTCTCTTAGCTAGCTTTAGTATAGTAAACTTATATACTTTCTCCCTTCTTCCTTAATTCCTTAAATTACTCTAAGAACTATAGTAGAAGCTACTTTATATATAACTCCTTTATATTAATCTTATAGTCTACTTACCTTAAGAGTGTGTCTATAGGGTTTAACTTACCTACTCTAAAAATAATCTTAAAGTTATATAATAATAATTTATCTAAAGCTATAACCTATTTATAAAATAGTATCTTCTTCTCTATAAAATAACTATAATTAAGATAGTTTATTATAACCTTAACTATCTCTATAAGATATATTAGATACTACCTCTATTAATAAAATATTACTAATATTACTAATATCTTTATATCTAGTATTTAATATTAAAGTTTAGCGCCTTTAAGTTTTCTTAATAAAAACACTATTAGGTGCTAGTAACCTCCTTATAACTATAATATAATTATACTTATTATAAAGTTTAATATATCTATCTTTATTTTTATTTAAGCCTTTAGGTTAAACTATATTAGAATAGGTATCTTTTTAAATAGAATCTTTAGGTACTAAAATACCTTAAGTTTATAAGTGTTTAATATAAACTTTACTAGGTTTCTTTTTTTTATCTTTTTTAGTAAAGGGTAAGTAATTTTACTAAAGTTCTTAATAAATCTTTTATAAAAGCTTATAAAGCTAATAAATACTTAAATTTCTTTTATACTAATTAGTTATAACTAGCTTATAACTACTTTAATATATTCTATATCTATTTTAATATAATTAAGTTTAATAATAAAACTAAAGAGCTTTATCTTATTAGTAGTAAATTTATATTTTTCTAGGTTTAGATAAAGGCCTACTTTCTATAGCTTTTTAAGTACCTATTAAATATGTTATATATATACTATAGGCTCCTTATTAAAAATTAAGATATTATCTAGGTATATTATATAAATATAATTAATATCTTTATATAGGGTAGTATTAATAAATTCCTAGAATATAGCTAGTGCGCTAGTAAGTCTAAAAGGTATAACTAAGTACTTAAAGTATCTATAGTAATAGTAAAATACTATCTTTTATTTATCGCCTTTATAGATTCTTAGCTACTTATATATATCCTTTATATCTAGCTTTATATAGATTTTTATACCCTATAGATAGTCTATAATTTCTATAATTAGTAGTAGTAATACCTTATTTTTCTTAGTAATTTAGTTAAGACTATAATAGTCTATATATAAGCGGAGTTTTCCCCCCTTCTTTAGTATAAATAAGATAAGAGCTCTTACTAGGCTTATTAATCTTCTTATTTATCCTTACTTTAATCTTTTATTAATAAATTTATAAAGTTCTACTAACTCTCTTTTTATAAGTAGATAGATTAGTCCTTATAAAGAAATCTTATTATCTTCTAGTTTAATTATATATATTAGCCTACTTAATAAAGGTAGTTTTATTACCTTTTCTATAGAAAAAAGCTCTATAAAGTTATAGTATTCTCCTAGTAATTTTATATAAAGCTCTTCTAATAATATTACCTTAGGATCTTCCTAGGTTATAATTACTATTATAAATTTTATATTCCTTATTACCTACTATACTCCTTATATACTTATAACTAGCTTAATACTCCCTTAATAAATAATATAATTCTAGTAGTTTAGTTCCTTATAGATTAAAACTCTTTCCTCTATTATCTATTACTTTCTAAGTATTATATTATCTAAGTAATCTATAACTAAGAAGGGAACTTATATCTACCTTATATACCCTAAGTTATTTATAACTTTAAGTATCTTTATTATCTCCTCTTTTACTAGTACTTTTATTTTTAATATTAGATATTCTAGTTAGAATAGTTTATAGTTAGTATAAATTAGTAACCCTTCTACTAGCCTCTTATTAAGTAGGCTTAGGTTACTCCTAGTATTAATTATTACTATTATAACTTCCTAACTATACTTAGTTTATAAAGTTATAGGCTATTTATACCTAAGATATATATAATAGTAGGGTTTATCTTATAAGAGCTCCTCTATTTATTTATTCTTTACTAGCTTATTATTTAGAAAAGTTACTATATCTTTACTAACTACTACCTACTTAATCCTTATAACCTTTAATATTAGCTAGTATTAATATTTTTCTATAATATAAGACCCCCTATAGATAGTATAGTTAGGTGCTATATAGTCTTAGCGTAGGTGATTTCCCCTACACTTATAATACCTAGTAAATCTACTACTTATTTATAGTACTATTAAGGCGTTCTACTAGCTAGTCTACTTTCCTTCTTTAGTTATATAGCTAAAGTGAGGCTTTTAGCTATCCTTAGTCCTAATTAGTACTCCTACCGCCCTTTTAGTATTCTTTATATAGCTTTCTAGCTCCTTCTATATAGCTAGTACACTACTACTACTTATTACTATCTAGATCTACCTACTTAGCCCCTCTAGTACTAAGGTAATATAAAATATAAGGGGTAATAAGTCTAGTAGTTCTATTACTATATTTTCTATATAATATAAATACTTCCTTACTAGCTTATTAGTATTATATTTATATTATATAAGGTTATATATAGCCCTTTATACCCTAATACTTATATCCCTAAGTTCTTCTTTATATTACCTATTAAAGTCCTCCTAGATAAAGCCCTTATAACTTCCCTTTAAATTTACTATAAAGTAGTAGGCCTATTAAGTCTATATATCTTCTTATAAGTATTATATAATATATATAACCTTCTTAAGGTTATTTATATAGTCTTCTAGGTATACCTAAAAATATATCTATAAAGTAACTATAAAGCTAATATATTCCTAAAATAACTTTATAATAAATATAATACTAGATAGCTTTATTATAGTTACCTTCTTCTAGTAAGGTGTCTCTTTTAGTAATTCTCCTAGTTTAAGAGTAACCTTAATTAGTTAGCCTTTAGCTACCTATTTATAATAAAAAGCTAATATATTCCTCTTTTACTTATCTACTATATATTAGATACTAGCTTATATCTCCTCTATAGATATTATATTAATAGGTATACTTATAATACTTATTAGTAAATCTATTAGGCTTAGTAAGTTAGCTTACTAGCTACTTAGAGCTACTTTAATATAGTCTTATAAGGATAGAGTGTTATTAGTTATTATACTATTAGTAGCTTAGTGTCCTAGATATTAGGTAATAGTAGTAATCTTATAAGGTTATTAGTTAAGAGGGACTATAGTTATAAGATAATCCTTATATATAATAATAATAATAGAATTACTACTACCTCCTCCCTACTAACTTATTAGTAGCTCGCCTCTATATATATACTTCCTTATATATAATACCTAGCCTAGCTTCTCTTACCTATGTGTTCCTTTATATATAGCTCTCCTTAGCCTATAACCCTAATAAATATAAAAGAATAAAACCCTTAACTAGTAAGAGGCTAATAAAGCTATAGCCTAGCTCTAGTATATTATTATATAAGTATTATCTTTAGTCTTACTTTACTAAAGTAAGAATAAATAGGTCTTATTACTAATAAAAGATCTATATTAGAACCTACTAAAGATAAATAGGGGGGTATTAGAGGGAGACTAGTATATACTTAAGGCTTAGGCTAACTAGGTATAAAGAGTAAAGTAGGAATATAAGGAAACTAAGAGCTAGAGGTAAGTAAGATAGCTTACTTTATTCTTAGTCTATAAGCTCTTATAGGCTAAATATAAGGCTAGGGTAGCCTTACTTCTTTATTTATTATAATATATTAACTTTATTCTAATATAACTATAAATAAAAAAGATTAGGCTAAATATCTTTTTTTATAAATAATAAGTACTTAAGTATAATATAAAGGTATACTAATATAAATATAAGCTAGAGGATATTTACTATATACTCTTTTAATATAAACTTATAAGTTAGGACTATAGCTAGGATTATATCCCTATTATAATATTATTAAAAGACTAAAAAGATATACTTTATATACTTAACTACCTAGTTAAAAGTAAGAAAATTATAAAATAAGTATATAACTAATAAAGGCTAACCTATATAAATATTAGACTTAGGGTAGATCTAGGATAAAGTAGATATAGAGTAAGTATAGAGTAGGAGTAGGTGAGGAGGAGCCTAAGCCTAATAAAAAGAATACCCCCCCCTAGGGGGTAAAATAAAAATAATTAAGAAGAGGGGCCTTATTAGCCTTTACTAGGAACTAATATATAACTAGAGTTAGATAAAGAAGTAAGGGTTTTCCTCTAGGGAATCTAGTTTTTCCCTTACTTATAAAGATAATAAGACTAGATAGGTATATATAGGCTTAGTTAGTGTAATTAAATAATAATATTATACTTACCTTTAGAGGATATATAAATATAAAGTTCTTTAAAGGTTTATCTTTTAAAATATTAGTTAAGATATTAAATTAGCTATAAGGTTTACTAGTTAAGAAGAGAAAATATTAATTCTTTAATATAAGCTAATTAAACTTATAAGAGATTAGGTTACTAAGTATTATCTATAATAAATATTTAGCTAAGTTTAGACTAATAATAATATAAATATTAAGCTTTAGAGGTTTTAATTTAAAATAGGCTTATTATATTTTAAGCTTATTTACTAGTATATTATATATAATCTCTATTTAGAGATTAATATAAGTAGTTTTTAAGCTATAAAAGGACCCCTAGTTTAGTTAAAGAAGATCTAAAAAAGCCTTTATTATTAGGAATAAAGCCTACTAACTATTAATAAAAAATGCCTTTATATTACCTCTTATTTTCCTACTAGAATCTCCTTTAAGTAGCTAGTATAAAGAAATACTAAAATAGCCTTATAGTAGTAGTATAGTATTAAAGATAACTAAGTAGCTATAAAACTAATTATCTTATTACTTAGAAGTAAGTAGGTATACTAGTATAAAAGAGTATAAGAAATATATATTATTAAGCTACTATCTAAAAGTAAGTATAATAGCTTTTACTCTTATTAGATAACTAGCTAGAAATATATTAAGGAACTAAAGGATAATAGCCTTCTTATTAAATACTATAGCTATTTAGTGTTTTTTATTATAGAGACTTACTAAGGTAAAGAAATTAACTAAGAATACCTAGAATTAATATTTAAGTATTCTTTTTATCTTTATTATATTCTTACTTAAGAAATAAGAAAATAAGACTTTATATTATATAAATTTTTACTTAAGCTTAATATTATTATATACTTTATCTATCTTATAGATCCTTAAATAAGGGAAGCTTTAAATAATAAACTTATTACTAATAACTATAGTAGTATTACTAAACTCTTAAATAGTAATCTTTAAAGTGCTTAGTAGCTTAATACCTTTAGCTTATTTCTTTTTTATTAGAGTACTATAGAGTTAAAAACACCTAGAGATATATTATAGCTAGTTAATTAGTAAAATATTAGGAAAATTTTTAAGAGGCTTAAATCTTTCCTAAATTTCTTATTTAAAGACTTTTTAATTTATCTTTTTATTTAAGACTAGCCTAAACTCTAGCTAGTTATCTTATAGGTAGAAAATAAGTAGTATATATATATAATATTTAGAGATAGAAGCCTTAATATATTACTTTTTCTTTAAGAAATAATAGCTTAGATCTTTTCTTCTCCTTTTTATAAAGACTATAATAATTTAATTTATTTTTAATAAAACTTCTACTAAATGCTTTTTTAATAAGATACCTTTTAAAATAATATATAAAAGAAAATAATAATAAGGATATAAAAAATAATAAAATAAGAGAATAATAAAATTAAAATAATAAGAAACTAGGTTAATACTTATATACTTTTAAGAGTATAATAATAATAAAATAAAAGGGAACTTAATAGTATATAAAGGCTTTCTTTTTTCTAGCCTTAGCTAGTAAAGATAATTATGATTAGGACCTTAAAGAAGATAATTAAAATAAAAGAGGGAAAAGAGAAGAAAAATATAAAATAAGGAAAAATTATATATTAATATAAGCGCTATAATTACTAAATTAATAATAAATAGCTACCTATTAGAATTACTAATCTATAGTAGCTATACTAGTTATACTAGTTAGTAGTATATTATTATAAATAAGCTATTATTTCTTTATAATATATAATTTTTCTTTTTTTAGAAGCTTAATTACTTTCTTATTAATAAAAGCCTCCCCTCTTTCTTCTACTTCTTCTTCTTCTTTATTATTATCTTAGCTAATACCTTATTATTACTTACCTTTTCTCTTACCCTCCTAGCTTTATTTATTATTATTTTTATCTTAAGCCTTAAGTATAATATACTCTTATACTTTCTTTTATTATAATAATAAAGTAAGATCTCCTAAATATCCTCTTATTCTTCTTAGAAGAACTATTTACTCCTTTTTTTAAGAAATATTACTCCTTAATATATACTAATAAGTCTCTATACTTAGAAATTAATAAAAAATAGATTTAGTAAGTAAATAACCCTTACTTCTATCTTTCTTCTTATCTAATTAGTAATCTAGGCTATAGATACCTTTATTATTTTCCTTTTTAATAATAAAGGTTATAATACTTATAGCCTCTCTCTTTACTTTAAAGTTACCTTTAACCTAATAATAATAAAAAATCTAAAGCTTATAATATAATTCTAGCTAGATTTTAATTCCCTTAATACTATTCTATAGACTATAATTAAAGAATATATTTATCTATCTAAAATATAAAGTATTTATATCTTAGTAAAAGTTAGTATAATTCTTAGTCTTATTCTTAATATTATACTAGGTTATATAAATAAAATTAAAGCCTTTTTAATCTAGATATATAAATAGTATAATCCTTATTTTTACTCTTATTATACTTTAACCTTTATATCTAATATCTCTTACTCTAACTACTATATTATATATCTCTTTTAAGATTATATTTCTCTTAATAATATATTTAATAGTGCCTATAGTAACTATATCTAGTAGACTATAAGTAATAGCTATAAGTAGTATATCTTCTTATACTATTAAGTATTTCTTATTATTATATTAAATAAGAAGTATTTCCTTTATAGTAATAGAGCTTTATCTAGTTCTATCTATACTCTCTATCCTACTTAACTTAATTAGGTGTTTATACCTTATATCTACTACTAGCTCTTCTTAAAGTCTAATAAAAAAATAAAAGAAGAAATTATCTAATAATAGATAGCTCTCCCTCTTAATAAGCCTAGTAGGGCTCCTATATAAACTCCTAAGGCTCTAAAAAACGCCTAAACTTTTAAATATTAAAATAAAATAAATTTTTTTTTTACTTAATCTAGGTATTATAATACCTAAATAGAAATTTAAATACTTTAGTTATCTTTTTAGTCTTATTATTATCCTCCTTATAAGTTTCTAATAATAGCTAGAAAGTTATAGTTTAAATAATAGCTTTATATTAATCTATATCTTCTTTTTATATTATAAGTACTTTAATAACTAACTCTCCCCGCTTAAAACTAGGTTTTAAGGGCCTTTATTATAGTTATTAGTATCTTACTAACTCTTAATTATTCTTTTTATTTTCCTCTTCCTTTAGTATAAAAATACTCTTTTCTTCTTTACTATTAGACTCTTCCTCCTTATCTAACTCTTTATTCTTAGCTTTATAATACTATTAACCTTCCTTATCTTTCTAAAACTCCTTTAGCTAATTAGTAGTATATATACTAGGTAATTTAATCTTATCTAAGGTAATAAGATAATAAGCTCTTATTCTCTTATCCCTTTTACTTACCTTATAAAAGCCTTATTATTATATTCTAACCTTTACTTTATAAAAAAGATTATTATTCCTAATATTATTATAAGCTAAAACTAATACTTTAGGGCTTATAAGGTCTTTTTATATTTAAAACTTATTTTATTTATTAGTCCTTTTTATTAGGTTTTTCTAAAATACTAAAACTCTCTTTCTTATAGACTTAATATTATCTTAATACTTTAATAGAACTTTAACCCTTATAGTAAATAAGAAAAACTAGTTATATATATTATTCTAGTTTATAAGCCTCTAGGTTAGAACTACTATCTTAATTAGTAATATTAGATATTTACTAAAAAGTAGTTAGTATAGAGAGTATTTATAAGAGGTCCTTAGAGAAGTTTAGTTAATAAGTAAAATAGTATTAAGTAGGTATTACTAGGCTATTATACTAGGCCTAATTATCTTAGTAATAGCTAAAATAATACTATAATACCCTACTTCTATAATTCTATTTACTTAAGGATTATACTTTAAAATAACTATATACTTATAGCCTTAATCTTTTAATATTTTTAGAAACTCCCCTTTAAACTCTAGATCTTTATTAATAATAACTTTTATAAATACTTTATACCTACTAATTAACCCTCTAATAAACTTTAATATAATAGTAGAGTTATATCTCTTAATAGCTATAGCCTTAATCTAGTTTATAAGATTATACCTAGCCTTTATAAGGAATTTATACCTTTAATTATTAGGTATATATTATAAATTAAAGTATACTTTTTCTATTAGCCTTATAAAATCTATATATAAAGTACTCTCCTTCTCTTATATAATAGCTTATTTCTAATATTATTAAATTATACTAATTAGACTATATATATCTATCTAAACCCTTTATCTTTATAAGTAAGGGAAAAACTAGAGCCCCTAGTAGAAAACCCTTACTTCTCTATCTAACTCTAGTTATATATTAGCTTCTAATAGGGGCTAGTAAGGCCCATCTTCTTAATTATTTCCTAGGCCCTTTTTATAAGCTCTTTTCTTATATCCCTCGCCTCCTCTATATTTACTTTATATTAGTTTTATTCCTAATCCACCCTAAGCTTATCCTAAGCCTAATAGTTATATATATTAGCCTATACTAATTATATACCTACTCTATAATATTCTTACTCTTAATTAAATAGTTTAGTATATATAATATATCTTATATTTCTTAAAGTAATATTATACTAAAGATATACCCCTAACTGAATAGTTTATAATAAAAAAGTATATAATAAATATCCTCTAGTTTACTCTTATATTAATATATTCTTATATTATACTTAAGTACTTAATACTTATAGAAGAAGATATTAAGGCTAATTATCTTTATTTATAGTTATAATATAATTAAGCTTATATATTATAGTATATAAAGGAGTAAGGCTATCTTAGCCTTATACCTAGCTTATAAGGGCTTATATATTAAGAATAAGGTAAGTTATCTTATCTATCTTTAGCTCTTTATTTCCTTATACTCTTATTTTACCCTCTAGACCTAGTTAGCCTAAGCCTTAAGTATATATTAGTCTCTCTCTAATACCCCCTTATTTATTTTTAGTAAGTCTTAGTATAAGCGTTTTATTAATAATAAGATTTATTTATTTTAATATTAGAGCTAGTAAAGAGAGATTATAAATAATACTTATATAGTAGTATATTAGAGTTAGGCTATAGCCTTTATAACTTTTTATTAACTAAGTATTTTACTTTTTTATATTATTAGGTAGATATTAATTAATAATATATTAAGTTTAGTCTCTATATAATAAGTAAGTATAGCCCTAAAGACTCCCCTAATTACCTATAGGTACTTAGCTTATAGCTCTCTTAAAGGCCTTATTAGGCCTTTTATAAGGCTAGTTATAAGATTATATTATATTATTACTTTATATAATATAATTAGGTAAATTCCTTATAAGTAGATATCTCTTATTTCCTTAACCCTTAAGCCTTATAACTTTCTAACTATAAGCTATAAGGTATAGAGTACTAAGTATACCTTCTTTAATATAGCTTTAATTTATTTTTACTATCTTAATCCTACTAATAAGGCTACTCTTAAGAGGTAAGTATTTATAAGAGTATTACTATTCACATAGAACGATTTTGCTATTTATATAGGTGATTTATAAGTAGCACTAGTGGATTTTTAAAGGTATATCTATTTATAGGTAAATTATATATAAATTATAAGTATCTTTAAAAATAGTACTATATTTTATTTTTTCTGCCTATCTACTATAACGCATACTCGCCGCCGCCGCCGCTACCACCACCACCACCACCTCTTACAGAGGCTCTCAACGCTCGCCAATTTGCTCAAAAAACGCATTTTCGCTGTTTTTAACGATTATACACACATCGGGGCCGGATCAACGATTCTTCCGCGCTAATTCCTGCCACAACACCTACTCACCGCCGCCGCCGCCGCCGCCTCTTGCAGAGGCTCTCAACGCTCGCCAATTCGCTCGAGTTGTGCACATAACGGGCCAGATAAAGTCGTCAAGAGAGCTAAATAACGGCGGCGGCGGCGGCGGCGGCGGCGGCGGCGAGTGTGTGTTGTGGTACTGTTATTGTTATTCTGTTGTTATTATTCTGTTGTTATTATTTAGGAGAAAAGGAGTAAAAAATGATATTAGGGGGAGAAAGTTAATAAGCTAAAGAAAAAAAGCGCTAGACTATAAAGGTACTTCTATTTTAGTAGGGGATATACTAAAGATTAGGTACCACGCTAGTAGGAAAATTTCTACTTATAAATCATCTATATAAATAATAAAATCGTTCTATGTAAATAGTAATACTTATTTATAAATAACTCTATTACCTTACCTTTAAATATAAGGGGGCCTAGGTCTAGAGTATACTTATACTAAAAGTATAATAATTTAAACTTTAGTATTAAGAAGTTTAGATAATAGTCTTTTATTTATTTTTTATAAATTATTTAAATATTCTCTAACTAACTCTTAGTTTTATTATAATCTTTACTTATATATAGTAGGTTTATATTATCTATAAAGCTAATTATATATAAGCCTAGGGTTAAGTTAAGGGCTTTATAAAGTAAGGCTATAAAAAAGATAAAAAAGATAAAGGATAATAATAATCTCTAAAGGACTTTTTATTAGATTACTCTTTTTCTTATAAGGCTATTATTAATATAAAGCTAATTAGTTCTACTATTAAGGAAGGACTAGAGGAGGTTAAAGATCTATTCTAAGTAGCTAAGATAGTAGAATTCTTAAATAAGTAGTCTATAGTTAATATTATTAAAAGCTCTAGCTATATCTAGTTATAAAAGTAATATAACTTTATTATAAGACTATATTATATAGATAAGCTTAATTATTATTATAATTACTATTTTTATTAACCTTTACCTTTAATTTCTTATTTACCCTTTAAGTAAAAGTTAGTATATTTTTACTATAGTTATAATATAAATAACTAGAATTTTCTTAAAGAGCTTATTTATTATATTAAGGAGGGTTATTAGGTGCTATCCTCTTACTATTTAAAGGTTATTTAGTATCTTCCCTAACTTCTAGAGGACTATAGTAAAACTAGCCTAGTATTATACTAGAAAGTGTTTAATCTATAAGGATATATTAAAGATCTTTACTAGTGCCTTATAAAGTAAGGGGCTAAGGGCCTTTAGGAGTCTATATAAAACCCTATCTAGGCCTAAGGTATTTTATATTATATAACTTCTTAGTATATCTTTAACTTTATTTATTTTAATAGTTATAAAGATATTAGTTATATCTTATATATAAGTAAGAGTACTTTACTCTTTATCTAGGGTCTTATTAGGCTTAGTAGCTACTAGGGGTAAGAAGAATTTCTAGGCTAATACCTTTACCTTTTCTTCTCTTAATTATACTAGAGAGTCTTAGCCTAGTTAGGTTAGCTTTAAGATTATATTAGCTATATAACTTATAATAAACCTTTTTACTTATTAGTATTATTTCTATAATACTAAGGTATTCCTTAGTAAATTAAGGTATATTCTCTAGGTAGCCCTTTATACTTTAGTTAAGGCTTAGGCTTAAGCCTTCTTTATATTATAAGTAGCTTCCTAATTAACTTTATTTCTTAACCTCTAGGCTTATCTTTATAACCTCTTTATTATAATAACTACTTTACTAGTTAACTAGTTTTATTATTCTAGCTTTTAGACTTAAGTAAGGCCTATCTTAGGGATAGCTTTTTTTATTATCTCTTTTATTATTATTATAAGCCTCTTATAAACTACTTTTACCTTTATTAAGGTTATTATTAGTTCTTTAGTTATAAATAAAAGCTAAGTTAATACCTTAGCTACTATAAGGCTAATATTAACTATCTCTTATTTCTTTATTAGCTTTTTCTCTTTAGCTTTATAAGCCTAAAGCTCTAATAGCTATAAGATATAGTTAGACCTAGTTAGGTTCTAGTCTAGGGTTATATATTTACCTTATAAGGCTAGTAAGGCCTAGAGTAAATCTAAGGTATTTATATAATAGTTATAATAAAACTATATTATTATTCTTAAGAGTATAACTAGTATTATCCTAATATAAGTAAAAGTCTTAATTATATTATTAGTAGATATAGACTTTCTACTATAAAGGTCTTAGGAGGGGTAGTAAAGGTTAAAGTCTCTAACTACTACTTATAAGGACTTTCTTATTAAGATATTATAAAAAAGCCTATATAGGTTAATACTAGGTTCTAAGTAAAGGTTTATAAGAATAAAGGGGTTTATAGAGAATTTAATATAATATATATCTTTCTTAACTATAACTTCTTAAGATACTTTTTTAATCTTTTTATAAATATAAATAACTACTCTTCCCCCTCCTTATAAGTACTAGTAAGGCGCTAAGGTAAAGGTAAGTAAGGGGCTACCTAATAATACCTCTTAGATTATAATAATATTATAATTATCCTCTTAATAAAAGGTTAACTAGATATTATTATTATTTTTATAAATATTTTATAATAAGATTTTTATTTAGTTACTTAAGCTAGACTAAATTAGTTATAATAGTATCTTAGATTAGCTTTAAGGCTATTAGTAATAATAGTAGTAATAAGAGTAAGTCCTTTTAGTTATAATCCTTAAGTATTAGGGCTAATAATAATACCTACCTAGCCTAATCCTCTCCTAGAGTAATAGTAATACTCTTATACTATAAGATATTTAGTAATACTAGGCCTATAAACCCTACTTTAGGGTTTATAAAGTTAAACTTTAGTATATTAGTTTATATAAGGAAAGGCCTCTAGACTAAGGCTAATAAGGAGGGCCCTAAGGGGCGCCCCCTTAGGCACTAGGTACTCCTAACTCTCTTAAGGGGTAATAATACTCTTAAAGACCTTAGGGGTCTCTTTTTATTTAAGCTTAGGTAATAGCTTTTAAATTAAGTTAACTTAAAATAATATACTTCTTAGGCCTTATCTTAGTACTATTATATTATAAAATAGTCTTAGGACTATATTAGGTAGTTACCTTTATAGTTTAGGTATTATTTTTTTTATTATTTTTTTTAGTTAAATATAGTTTAGGCC
Organism: Beauveria scarabaeidicola; assembly: GCA_037289395.1. NCBI lineage: Eukaryota > Fungi > Ascomycota > Sordariomycetes > Hypocreales > Cordycipitaceae > Beauveria > Beauveria scarabaeidicola. The sequence continues at coordinate 16,006 of JAEIJG010000066.1, read as the reverse complement.
TAAAGTAAGTCTAGTAAATATATTAGTTATATTATTCCTTATTCTAGTAAAATCTACTTATATAGTTATATTAGTAATATTAGAAGTATTATAAGGGCTATATTATCTTTAAGAAAGGCTTATATTAAAATATTTAAGAGTTAAAGAAGACTTCTTATTTATATAAGTAATTTATTATCTTTATATTATAAGTATTAATAATAATTAAGGCTTTTATCTTAGACTTAAAATAAAGATAATATACTTTTATTATAATAATATTTACTTTATTAAAAACTAAGAGTATTATTATTAGGTTAAAAGTATCTTATAAGATTTTATTAAGTAAAACTACCTTTACTACTATAGTATAGATTTATTAGGAGAGGGTTACTTTTAGCTTAAATATAACTTTTACCTAAAGCTTATCTTTAGTATATTTTTTTACTTCTTAGTAGAAGGTTAGGGCTATATCCCCTAAGAAGAGATAATATATTATTACTATAGTATTTACTTAGATTACCTTATTAAGTACTATAATAACCTCTTATAAGAAGTAATCTTTAATCTCCTAGGTATATCCCCTAGTATTAATAATTAACTCTTATTTATACCTTACTAAGACTAGTTTTACCCTAAGGCTAACCTAGCCTTAGGCTATTATTACCTTAGTATAAGATTATACTTAGGATAATAGCTAAGGTTATTTAGTACTTTTACTTTCCTTAAGTATCTAAGTAACTATTTCTTTTATAGTAACTTATATTATCTCTTAGTTAATTAAAATATTAGCCCTTATTAAGGCTATCTTAGTTTTACTTTAGGCTTATATTTATTTATATTTAGATTATAATTTCTTTACCTAATCCTTAGACTTATCTTTAATTAAAAAGAGAAGCTTATTAATTATTTCTCTCTTAGATCTTAGTCTTAGTTAGGTTATAACTATATTAGGCTTATTATAATATAGTTTAGTTATAAGGATATATTTAGGTATACCTTTAGTAGTAAATTAGCTATTATAATAACCCCTAGTAAGGTGGCTCTAAGCTATTATTATCTAGGGGTAGATTTATATACTTTTAATTATCTAATAAGTTATTTTTTAATTTTATTACTAGGTTAGGCTTAATATATTTATATGTTATTTCCTACTTATAAAGATAAATATAAGATAGCTTATTTCTAATATATTTTATAGGCTTAGACTATAGTCTATATATCTTTATTTATACTTAGCTAAAAATATTAGTTCTTTAGCTACTTACTAGAGATCTTAAATCTTTTATATTTAAATAACTTATAAGGTTCCCTAATAAGTATCTTTTTAATATTAAGATTATCTACTAATAATAATAAGTCTAGTCTTTTACTAATCCTCTAATATAGATATTTATTATAAAGAATATACTTATTTATATTTACCTTAAAGTATCTTCTAGCTTCTTTATCTAATCTATTAGGGTATTAAGAAGTAGTAAAGAATTTTACTATTATATAGCTCTTATTACTATATCTCTTCTTAAGGAGTAAGGTATTATAATATACTTAGTTTAGTACTAAATTAATAAATTCTTCTAAATCCCCTTTATACTTAACTTCTAAGATATTAGATAGCTTAGGTGACTTATATAATAATATATTTATAATTAAATTCTTCTCCTCTAATATATATATTACTATAAAGTTAAAGAGCTTAATATAGCTTAACTACCTTATAATTAATAATCTAGTTATATTATTAGTACCTTTATTAATCTATTACTTTAAGACTAATATATTTATTTTTAAGATAAAATATATATTATAAATATATCTTTATAGTTAGTATATTATATATAATAAGTTATAATACTCTTATTTTATCTAATTATATTTTACCTTAGCTAAGCTCTAAATATTACTCTTAAATCTTACTAGCTATCTTCTCTCCTTAACCTCTTATATTAAAACTACTCTTTATTTAGTTAGTAAAGAATTTACTTAAAAGATAATTAATCTTATACCTTTTTTATAACTTAAAGTAACTAAGATTAAAATAGTAATAAATACTTTCTTTATTATCTTTATTATTTTCTCTTATTCTCTTCTTTATATAAAAATAGTGTTTTTCTTTAAGAGCTTAATTAAAGATATTAGAATATTTATATAATTATTAATTATTAGTTTATAACCTACTATTAGATCTAAAAAACTATAAATATCTTTAAGGTTATAATACTTTTTTTACTCTTAAATCTTTAATACTTTATATTTAATAAGGCTTTAACTAAATATTTTATATATAAACCTTATAATTACTAACCTCTTCTAATACTACTAACTCTTCTTTCTAAAGATTATATAATTAGTAAACTTAATATTAACTAATATTCTATTAAGGTTTTAGATATACTTAGTAATATATTACCTAATCCCTAATAAGGCCTCTTTATTATTATATATACTTATAAATCTTTATATAATAATATTATTAAGGTATAGATAATATATTTCTAATATAAGCTCTATTAGTATTCTTATTATAATATATATAAATTAAGTAACTAAATTAGCTATACCCTATAAGAGAGTATATATTCTAAGTAACTTAATTAGGCTAAAGAATATTATTAAATCCTAGCTCTTAGGTACTAATAGTACTTAATTATATCTTAAAAAGAAATCTAATAATAATAAGATTTTACTTATAATAAAGTCTTTTATAATCTCTTTATAAATTAAAGGAATATTAGTATTATAGACTAATATAATATTAATTCTAATAATAGAATTAATTAGTTATAATCCTCTACCTAGCTTTACTATAAGAAAGATAGGATTTTAGTAGGGCTTATAGCTTTCTTTAAGGACTTTTACTTTAAGTCTTATTTTTAGTATCTTAATAAACTTTAATAAGATATCCTTAGGGATTAAGATAGACTTCTTATACTAAGGTTTATAATTAATTATTTTTAGCTTTATAAGAGGTAAGATATTTAGATCTAGGCTATTACTCTCTTTAAAGGTTTATATTAATATAATTTCTTAATTATAAAGTATTATAAAGAATATATCTTTTTTTTACTTTATTAAGTCTTTAATTTATTTTTTAATATTATATAATTACTTTTTATATAGATAAGTGTTTTTTAGATCTTTAAGAACTTCTTTATTAAGAAACTTATATAGTCTTTTACTTTTTTAACTCTCCCTTTTACCTCTTTCTACTTCTCCTTTACTAATATAGGTTATTATTTAGAATAAAACTATTAAATATATCTAATAACTTAACCTTTACTCTTTTTTTTTTATATAAGATAAAGACTTTAAGCTTATTAGTAAGTTACTTTTATAAATTAGTATTTAATCTTTTTTTATTTATTATAACCTTTACTTTACTTATATATTATTAAAGACTTTATTTAACCTTCTTTTTATTATCCTCTTTAAGCTTAAAAACTATATCTTTACTTTTAATCTCTCCTTTTAATAACTCCTCTTATTAAATAAGCTTAGGATTAAGGGCTAGGGTTTATATATATAATAGAGGGCTTAGATTAAGAAACTTTTTAGTAGACTCCTAGGTTATTAGTCTTATTACTAGGGTTATTACTCTTATTTTTTTAAACTATACTTATATCTTTATACCTTCTTAGTCTAGAGGATATTTAAATATTACTTAAGCTAACCTTATAAATAGTATTCTTAAGATAAAGTCTATTAAGACTAGTATATTTATAATATAAACTCTTTACTAAATAAAAGTATTATTAAGATATAGTTATAGTAATACTAATCTAACTATAACTACTTTACTATTTAAGTAAGATATTAATACTACTTAGCTTAGTTTAATAGTAACTTTATACTTAGTAGTTATAGCCTAACTTATAATATTCCCTTTAGTACTAAAGTTAATTAGAGCTTTAATTAGTACCTAATTAGGATTATTAATTTTAATATAAATAAATAATAAAGCTTATTATAAAGCTATTATATATTTCTTATTAAAGATATAGTTTATACTTAAGTTATAGATTATTAACTATAGAATATTATTAAAAGTATTATTAAAGTCTAAGAGTATAAGGCTTATAGGGATAATTTCTACTATAACTTACTTATTCTTTTTTTCTTTAATAACTAAATACTCTCTAACCTTTACTAATATAGAATATTCTTCTTTATTTATAGAACTTTTACTATTCTTAATTATAATTATACTAATATTTATTATTACTAAAATATTCTTAAAGGTTTATTTAAAGGCCTCTTACTCCTCTAAAAAACATATAATAGCTATTAATACTTAAGATTACTTTATACTAGCTAGTACTATAAAGACTACTTCTATTCTCTTAATTTACTTTACTATATCTAGAATTCTCTATAATAGTAATTATCTAATTAAGAGATTATATTATATAACTTTAATAGCTATTATACTTATTTTCTTTCTTAGAATCTTATTAACTAAATAATACTTTAGATTACTCTTTACCCTTTCTCTTTTCTTATTAGGAACTTCCTCTTACTAAAAGTCTTTAGTAAGTATACCTCTATAATTATTACTAAAGTCCTTACCTTCTATTATATTATTAGATATATATAATTACTTTTACAATAGTACTTTATCTTTATAAATAAGAAATAGTATATAATTATATTAAGCCTAACCTAGTAATAAAATTAAAAAATAACCTATTAGATATTAAAAAGTACTTAAATCTACCCCTAGATAATATTATTATTAAATTACACTAACTAGGCTTATATATACCTATCTAGTCCTACTATCTTTATAAGTAAAAAAAAAACTAAACTCTCTAGAGGAAAACCCTTACTTCTCTATCTAACTTTAGTTATATATTAATTCCTAGTAAGGGCTAGTAAGGCTCTTCTTCCTAATTATTTTTATTTTTCCCCCTTAGGGGGGGGGTGTCCCCTTTATTAAGCCTTAGCTCCTCCTTATTTACTCTATACTTACTCTATATCTATCTTATCCTAGATCTACCTTAGGTCTAATATTTATATAAGTTAGTTTTTATTAGTTATATACTTATTTTATTATTTTTTTATTTTTAATTAAGTAATTAAGTATATAAAATATATCTCTTTAATTCCTTAGTAATATTATAATAAGGGTATAATACTAACTATAGTCCTAGCTTATAAGTTTATATTAAAGAAGTATATAATAAATATCTTTTACTTTATATTTATATTAATATATCTTTATATTATATCTAAGTACTTATTATTTATAAAAGAAAGTATTTAGCTTAATCTTTTTTATTTATAATTATATTATAATAAAACTAATATATTATAGTAAGTAAAGGAGTAAGGTTATCTTAGCCTTATATCTAGCTTATAAGGGCTTATAAACTAAAAATAAGGTAAGCTATCTTATATACCTTTAGCTCTTAGTTTCTTTATACTCTTACTTTACTCTTTATATCTAGTTAGCCTAAGCCTTAAATATATATTAGTCCCCCTCTAATATCTCCTTACTTATCTTTAATAGGTTCTAGTATAGGTTTTTTATTAGTAGTAAGATCTATCTATTACTACTTTAGTAGAGTAAGACTAAGGATAATACTTATATAATAATATACTAGAGCTAGGTTATAGCTTTATTAGCTTTTTACTAATTAAGGGTTTTACTTTTTTATATTATTAAGTAAATATTTATTAGTAATATACTAAGCTTTATATTTATATAATAAGTAAGGGTAGCCTTAAAGGCTTCTCTAACTACCCTTAAATACCTTACTTATAACTCTTAAAGAGGCCTAACTAGGCCTTATATAAGGCTAGCTATAGGGTTATATTATATTATTATTTTAAATAATATAATTAAATAAATTCTATAAAGATAAATATCCCTTATTTCTTTTACCCTTAGGCCTTATAACTTTTTTACTATTAGCTATAAGGCTTAAAATATAAACTAAACCTTCTTTAATATAAACTTAACTTACTTTTACTATTTTAACCTTATTAATAATATTACTCTAAGAAGGTATATATTTATTAATAACTTTATTACTTTACCCTTAAGTATAAGAGGGCCTAGATCTAGGGCTTATTTATATTATAAGTATAATAATTTAAACTTTAATATAAAAAAACTTAGTTAATAGGTTCTTATTTAATCTTTATATATAATCTAAGTATTTTTTAACTAAGACTTAATTTTATTATAATTCTTCTTTATATATAATAAGTTTATATTATCTATAAAGCTAACTATATATAGATCTAAGGCTACCTTAAGGGCTTTATATAATAAGCTTATAAAGAAGATAAAGAGGATTAGGGATAGTAGTAAGCTTTAAGGGACTTTATATTAGATTACCTTTTCTCTTATTATATTATTATTAATCTAGAGCTAGTTTATTCTCTTATTAAGAAAAGATTAGATAAGGTTAAAGATCTTCTTTAGGTAGCTTAACTAGTAAAGCTCTTAAATAAGTAGTCTATAGTTAATATTATTAAAAGCTTTAGTTATATCTAGCTAGAGGAGTAATATAGCCTTATCTTAGGCCTAAGCTATATAGACTAGCTTAATAACTATTATAATTACTATTTCTATTAACTTATATCTTTAGTTCTTTATTTAACCCTTAGGAAAGAGTTAATATATCTTTATAATAGTTATAATATAGGTAGTAAGAATCTTCTTAAATAGCTTATTTATTATATTAAGAAGGGTTATTAGTCACTATCCTCTTACTATTTAAAGGTTATTTAAGATCTTCTTAAGCTTCTAGAGGATTATAGTAAAGCTAGCTTAGTACTAAGCTAGGTAGTATTTAGATTATAATAATATATTAAAAAGCTTTATTAGTATTTTATAAAGGAGGGGGCTTAGGGCCTTTAGGAGCTTATATAGGACCCTATCTAGGCTTAGAGCGTTCTAGGCTATATAGCTTTTAAGTATATCCTTAACTTTATCTATTATAACTTCTATAAGGATTTTTATTTTATCTTATAAGGGCCTAGAGGTGTCTAGTTTATAGACTAGGGTTATATTATACCTAGGCTTAGGGCTAATAGTTACTAGGGCTAGAAAGAACTTTTAGGCTAAAACCTTTACCTTCTCCTCCTTAGACTATACTAGAGTACTATAGCTTAGATAAGCTAACTCTAAGATTATATTAACTATATATCTTATTATAAACCTTTTTACTTACCTATATTACTTTTATAATATTAGTATATTACTTAGTAAGTTAAGGTATATCCTCTAGGTTACCTTTTATACCTTAGCTAAGGCCTAGGACTAAGTTTTTTTTATTTTATATATAATCTCCTAGTTTACTTTATTTCCTAACCTCTATACTTACCTTTAGGTCTTCTTTATTTTAGTAACTACTTAGTTAGTTTTTTAGTTCTATTACTCTAGCCTTTTAGTTTAAGGAGGGCTTACTATAAAGATAGCCTTAATAATAATATCTTCTATTACTAATATAAGCTACTTATATATTACCTTTATCTTTAGGGGTTTTATTATTAGTGGTTTAGTTATAATTAAGAGCTAGACTACTATCTTAGCTAAGGTAAGACTAATATTAATCTTTCTTTACTTCTTTATTAGCTTATTTCCCTCTAACTTATAAGCTTATAACTCTAATAGTTATAAGATATAGTTAAATCTAACTAGATTCTAGTCTAGTATTATATATTTACCTTTTAATATTAAAGAGGCTTAGAGGAGGTCTAAGGTACTTATATAATAATTATAGTAATACTATATTACTATCCCTAGGGGTATAACTAATATAGTTCTAATATAAGTAAGGGCCTTAATTATATTATCTATAAATAAAGACTTTCTATTATAAAGGTCTTAGGAGGGGTAATAGAGGTTAAAGTCCTTTATTACTATATATAAGATCTCCTCTTCTAATAGGATTTTACTTAAGAGTTTATATAAGTTTATACCTAGCTTAAAGTAAATACTTATAAGGATAAAGGGGTTATTAAGGAATTTAATATAATATATATCCTTTTTAACTATTACTTCTTATAATACTTTATTAATCTTTTTATAAATATAAGTTATTACCTACCCCCCCCCCCCTATAGGTGTTAGTATAGAGCTAAAGAGGGGGTAGGTAGGGGGCTACTTAATAATACCTCTTAGATTATAATAATATCTAAACTATTCTCTTAGTAAAGGGCTAACTAAATATTACTATTATCTTTATAAATATTTTATAAGAGAATCTTTATTTAGTTATCTAGGCTAGGCTAGTTTAGTTATAATTATATCCTAGGTTAGTTCTAAGATTATTAGTAATAATAAAAGTAGTAAGAGTAATAATTTACCTTATAATTAGATTATAAATATTAAGGCTAATAATAGTATTTAATATAACTAGTTTTTATTTATAATAAGTATAAGGGTTTTATATTATAAAATCTTAACTAATAACCCTAGGCTTAGAAACCTTATTCTAAGGTTAATAAAGTTAAAATTTAATATATTAGTTTATACTAGAAAAGGTCTTTAGACTAAGGCTAAAGAAGAGGGGCCTAGGGGCTACCCTCTTAAATACTATATACTCCTAGCTCTTTTTAGGGATAATAACGCCCTTAAGGACCTTAGGTGTCTTTTTTCCCTAAGGTAATAGCTTTTAAACTCTATTAGTTAAAAGTAATATACCTCTTAAGTATAGCCTTAGTATTATCTTATAATAAGGTAGTCTTAGGACTATATTAGGTAGTTATTTTTATAATTAAGATATTATTTTTTTTATTATCTTTTTTATTAAGTATAATTTAGACTTAATATAAGTCTAATAAATATACTAGTTATATTACTTTTTATTTTAGTAAAATCTACTTATATAACTATACTAGTAATACCTAAAGTACTATAAGGGTTAGATTATATTTAAAAAGGGCTTATATTAGAAGACCTAAGAGTTAAAAAAGACCTTTTACTTATAAAGGTAGTTTATTATCTTAGTATTATATATTCTAATAATAAAAAAGACTTATATTTTAGATTTAAGTTAGGAATAATATATCTTTATAATAATAATATTTACCTTATTAAAGGCTAAGAGTATTATTATAAGGTTAGTAATATCTTATAAAATCTTATTAAGTAAAACTACTTTAATTATTATAGTATATATATATTAGGAGAGGGTTACCTCTAGGCTAAATATAATCTTTACCTAGAGTTTATTTTTTATATATTTTTTTATCTTTTAATAGAAGGTTAAGATTATATCCTTAAAGAGGAGATAATATACTACTATTATAGTATTAGCCTAAATAGCCTTATTAATTACTATAATAATCTCTTATAAAGAGTAGCTTTTAATTTCTTATATATATCCTCTAGTATTAATAACTAGTTCTCTTTTATATCTAATAAAAACTAGTTTAGCCTTAAGGCTAGTCTAGTCTTAGGCTATTACTATTATAATATATAATTATAAGCTAGCTAGAAGCTAAGGTTAGTTAATATTCTAGCTCTTTTTAAGTATTTATATAACTATCTTTTTTATAATAGCCTAAACTACTTCTTAAGTAATTAAGGTATTAACCCTTTTTAAAGTTACTCTAGCTTTATTTTAAGCTTTAGTTTACTTATATTTAGTTTATATCTTCTTTATTTTATCTTTAAATTTATCTTTAATTAAGAAGAAAAGCTTATTAATTAGTTCTCTCTCTAATTTTAATCTTACTTAGGTTATTACTATCTTAAGCTTATTATAGTATTTATTAGCTATAAAGGTATATTAGGATATATCCCTAGTAATAAACTATTTACTCTAATTACTCCTAATATAGTAGCTCTATATTAATATTATCTAGGGGTAAAATTAAGTGCTTTTTAATATCTAATAAGTTATTTTTTAATTTTATTACTAGGTTAGGCTTAATATAATCACATACTATTTTTTACTTATAAAGTTACCCCTTAGATAATATTAGTATAAAGTTACTATATTAAGAGTAATTAGGGTAAATAGTTTATTAATAAAGATATATCCTAATATACTCTTATAACTAATAAATACTATAATAAGCCTAAGGTAATAGTAACCTAAATAAGACTAAAATTAAAAAGAGAACTAATTAATATACTTTTCTTTTTAATTAAAGATAAATTTAAAAATAAGATAAAAAAGATATAAGTTAAATATAAATAAACTTAGGCTTAAAATAAGGCTAAAGTAGCCTTAAAGGAGATAAATACCTTAATTATTTTAAAGGTAGTTTAAGCTATTATAAAAAAGATAATTATATAAATACTTAAAAAAAGCTAGAATATTAACTAACTTTAGCTTTTAGCTAGTTTATAATTATATATTATAGTAATAGTAACCTAAGACTAACCTAGTCTTAGGGCTAAACTAGTTTTTATTAAATATAAAAGAGAACTAGTTATTAATACTAAGGGATATATATAAGAAATTAAAAGCTACTCCTTATAAGAGATTATTATAATAATTAATAAGGCTATTTAAACTAATATTATAATAATAATATATTATCTTCTCTTTAGGGATATAGTCCTAACCTTTTATTAGGAGGTAAAGAAATATATAAAAAATAAACTCTAGGTAAAGATTATATTTAACTTAAAGGTAACCCTCTCCTAATAAGTATATATTATAGTAGTTAAAGTAATATTACTTAATAAGATTTTATAAGATATTACTAACCTTAAAATAATACTCTTAGCCTTTAATAAAGTAAATATTATTATTATAAAGATATATTATCCTTAACTTAAGTCTAAGATATAAGCTTCTCTTATTATTAGAATATATAATATTAAGATAATAAACTACCTTTATAAGTAAAAGGTTTTTTTTAACTCTTAGGTCTTCTAATATAAGCTTTTTTTAAATATAGTCTAACCCTTATAGTATTTTAAATATTACTAATATAACTATATAAGTAAGTTTTACTAAAATAAAAAGTAATATAACTAATATATTTATTAGACTTATACTAAGTCTAAGTTATATCTAATAAAAAAAAATAAAAAAAAAATAATATTTTAATTATAAAGATAACTACCTAATATAATCTTAAGACTACCTTATTATAAGGTAATACTAAGGCTATATTTAAGAGGTATATTACTTCTAACTAATAAAGTTTAAGAGTTACTATCTTAGGGAAGAAAGATACCTAAGGTCTCTAAGGGTATTATTATCTCTAAAGAGAGCTAGGAGTATATAGTATTTAAGAGGGTAGCCCTTAAGCCCCTTCTCCTTAGCCCTAATCTAAAGACCTTTCTTAATATAGACTAATATATTAAATTTTAACTTTATTAACTTTAGAATAAAATCTATAAGCCTAGGGTTATTAGTTAAGATTTTATAATATAAAACCTCTATACTTATTATAGATAAGGGCTAGTTATACTAGGTACTATTATTAGCTCTAGTGTTTATAGTCTAACTATAAGGTGAATTACTACTTTTATTACTTTTACTATTACTAATAGTGTTATAATTATAAGTAGGTATATAGAAGTAAGATTATAAGTAGAGATAGATTTAGATAGAAGAGAGTAGTATAGAGAAGTAGTTAATAAAAGATTATATTATTAACCTTATTATTCTATCTTCTATCTAGGAAGAATTATAGTTATTTATAGAGAAAAAGAGATAAAAGTAATACTTAGAAAAAACTCTATTAAATCTAGAATCCTCCTCTTATATCTTACTATATATAGAATATTAGCTAATATAGTTACCCCTTAAGTTTTAGTATAGCCTTAGTGTGGTTTTAGCTATTTTAGTAGCCCTAGTAGCTCTATAGGGGCTATAATAGCCCCCTAGTAGGTTTAGTAGTCTTACTATAGTTTTAGCGCCCCCTTAGCGCTTTTAGTAGCTCTATAGAGATCTCTAATAACACTACTAGACTTAGTAGCTTATATAAAGTCCTTATAGATAACCTACTTTTTAATAAATAATCTTAGAACTAACCTAGGATATAGTTATAACTAAACTAGCCTAGCTTAGATAACTAAATAAGGGTTCTCTTATAGAATATTTATAAAGATAATAGTAATATCTAGTTAGCCCTTTATTAGGAGAATAGCCTAGATATTATTATAATCTAAGAGGTATTACTAAGTAGCCCCCTACCTACCCCCTCCTTAGCTCTATACTAACGCCTATAAGAGGGGGTAAGTAATAACCTATATCTATAAGAGGGTTAATAGAGTATTATAAGAAGTAATAGTTAAAAAGGATATATATTATATTAAATTCCTTAATAACCTTTTTATTCTTATAAGTATTTACTTTAAGTTAAGTATAAACTTATATAAACTCCTAAGTAAAATCTTATTAGAAGAAGAGATTCTATATATAATAATAAAGGACTTTAACCTCTACTACCCTTCTTAGGATCTTTATAATAGAAAGTCTTTATTTATAAATAATATAATTAAAGCCTTTACCTATATTAGAAATATATTAGTTATACCCTTAGGGATAATAATATAATATTATTATAATTACTATATAAGTACTTTAGACCTTCTTTAGGCTTCTTTAGTACTAAAAGGTAAATATATAATATTAGACTAAAATCTAGTTAGGTTTAATTATATTTTATAGTTATTAGAGCTTTAGGCTTATAAGTTAAAAAGAGATAAGCTAATAAAAAAATAAAAAAAGATTAATATTAGTCTTACCTTAGCTAAAGTAATAGCCTAACTCCTAGCTATAACTAAACCACTAATAATAAAACCCCTAGAGGTAGAGATAATATATAAGTAGCTTATATTAGTAATAAAAGATATTATTTTAGGGCTATTTTTATAATAAGCCCCCCTTAGACTAAGAGGCTAAAGTAGTAGAATTAAAAAACTAGTTAAGTAGTTACTAAGATAAAGAGGACCTAGAGGTAGGTATAAAGGTTAGGAAATAAAGTAAACTAGGAGATTATATATAAAATAAAAAAGGCCTAATCCTAGGCCTTAGCTAAGGTATAAAAGGTAGCTTAGAGGATATACCTTAATACTAAATAATATACTAGTATTATAGAAGTAATATAAATAAGTAAAAAGGTTTATAATAAGATATATAGTTAATATAATCTTAGAGCTAGCTTACTTAGGCTATAGTACCTTAGTAAAGTCTAAGGAGGAGAAGGTAAAGGTTTTAGCCTAAAAGTCCTTTTTAGCCTTAGTAACTATTAGTCCTAAGCCTAAGTATAATATAACCTTAGTCTATAAGCTAGATACCCCTAGGCCTTTATAAGATAAAATAAAAATTCTTATAGAAGTTATAATAGATAAAGTTAAGGATATACTTAGAGGCTATATAACTTAGAATACCCTAGGCCTAGATAAGGTCTTATATAGACTTCTAAAGGCCCTAGGCCCCCCCCTCTATAAGATACTAGTAAAGCTCTTTAATATATTATTATAGTCTAGATATTACCTAGCTTAGTATTAAGCTAGCTTTACTATAGTCCTCTAGAAGTTTAAGAAGAGCCTAGATAACCTTTAGATAGTAAGAGGATAGTAACTAATAACCCTCCTTTATATAATAAGTAAGCTATTTAAGAAGATTCTTATTACTTATATTATAACTATAGTAAAAATATACTAGCTTCTTTTTAAGGGTTAGATAAGGAATTAAAGGTATAAGTTAATAGAAATAGTAATTATAATAGTTATTAAGCTAGTTTATATAGCTTAGGCCTAAGGTAAAGCTATATTACTCCTTTAACTAAATATAGTTAGAGCTTTTAATAATATTAACTATAGATTATTTATTTAAGAGCTTTACTAGTTAGGCTATTTAAAGAAGATCTTTAACCTTATTTAGTCTTTCTTTAATAAGAGAATAAATTAGCTTTAGATTAATAATAATATAATAAGGGAAAGAGTAGTCTAGTATAAAGTCCTTTAAGACTTATTACTATCTCTAATCCTCTTTATCTTCTTTATAAGCTTTTTATATAAAGCCCTTAAGGTAACGCTAAGTCTATATATAGTTAGCTTTATAGATAATATAAACCTACTATATATAAAGAAGAATTATAATAAAATTAAGTCCTAACTAGAAAATACTTAGATTATATATAAAGATTAAATAAGAACCTATTAACTAAGTTTCTTTATATTAAAGTTTAAGTTATTATACTTCTAATATAAGTAAGCCTTAAATCTAGGCCTTTTTATATTTAAAGATAAGGTAATAAAGTTATTAATAAATATATACCTCCTTAAGATAATACTATTAGTAAGATTAAGATAATAGAAATAGGTTAAGTTTATATTAGAGAAGGTCTAGTTTATACTTTAAGTCTTATAGCTAATAGTAAAAAAGTTATAAGGCTTAAAAGTTAAGGAAATAAAAGATATTTATCTTTAAGGAATTTATTTAATTATATTATTTAAAGTAATAATATAATATAGCCTTATAGCTAGCCTTATATAAGGCCTAGCTAAGCCTTTCTAAGAGTTATAAGTAAGGTACTTAAGAGTAATTAAAGGAGCTTTTAAGATTACCCTTACTTATTATATAAAGATAAAGTTTAATATACTACTAATAAATATTTACTTAATAATATAGAAGAGTAAAACCCTTAACTAATAAGAAGCTAATAAGGCTATAGCCTAGCTCTAATATATTACTATATAAGTATTATCTTTAGTCTTACTTTACTAAAGTAATAGTAAATAAATCTTATTACTAATAAAAGACCTATACTAGAACCTATTAAAAATAAGTAAGGGGATACTAGAGAGGGATTAGTATATACTTAAGGCTTAGGCTAATTAAATATAAAGAATAAAATAAAAGTATAAGGAAACTAAGAGCTAGAGGTAGATAAGATAGTTTATCTTATTCTTAGTCTATAAGCCTTTATAAGCTAGATATAAGGCTAAGGTAACCTTACTCTTTTACTTATTATAATATATTAGCTTTATTATAATATAACTATAAATAAGAAAGATTAGGTTAAATACTTTCCTTTATAAGTAATAAGTACTTAAATATAATATAAAGATATATTAGTATAAATATAAAATAAAAGATATTTATTATATACTTCTTTAATATAAACTTATAAGCTAAGATTATAGTTAATATTATACTTCTATTATAGTATTATTAAAGGACTAAAAAGATATACTTTATATACTTAACTACCTAGTTAAGAGTAAGAAAATAATAAAATAAGTATATAACTAATAAAGACTAATCTATATAAATATTAGACCTAGGGTAGATCTAAGATAAGATAGATATAAAGTAAGTATAGAGTAAATAAGGAAGAGCTAAGGCCTAGTAAAGGGGACGCCCCCCCCCCCCCCTAAGGGGGGTAAATAAAAAATAATTAAGAAGAAGGGCTTTACTAGCCCCTACTAGAAACTAATATATAACTAGAGTTAAATAAAGAAGTAAGGGTTTTCCTCTAAGGAGTCTAGTTTTTCCCTTACTTATAAAGATAGTAAGACTAGATAAGTATATATAAGCCTAGTTAGTATAATTTAATAATAATAATATAAACTATAAGCTACTTATTTATTATTAAATTATATTAACTAGGCTTATATATACTTATTTAGTCTTATTATCTTTATAAATAAGAGAAAAACTAGACTCCTTAGAGGAAAACCCTTACTTCTCTATCTAACTCTAGTTATATATTAATTCCTAGTAAGGGCTAATAAGGCCCCTCTTCCTAATTATTTTTATTTTACCCCCCTTAAGAGGGGGGGGGTACCCCCTTTATTAGGCCTAAGCTCCTCTTTATCTACTCTATACTTACTCTATAACTATTCTATCTTAGATCTACCCTAGGTCTAATATTTATATAAGTTAGCCTTTATTAGTTATATACCTATTTTACTATTTTCTTATTTTTAACTAAGTAGTTAAATATATAAAGTATATCTCTTTAGTCCTTTAGTAGTATTATAATAAAAGTATAATACTAACTATAGTCTTAGTTTATAAGTTTATACTAAAGAAATATATAATAAATATCCTTTATCTTATATTTATATTAATATATCTTTATATTATATTTA
>JAEIJG010000065.1:0-61445 GCA_037289395.1 Beauveria scarabaeidicola | reverse complement strand
CTAAAGTTAAATATTATTATTATTATTACTATAATTAGTTTTTTAATTATTAAATTAGTTAATTCTAATTCTTAGCTTTATTCTTAGGAATTTAATTATTAATTAAATTCTATTAGTTATACTAATTATTAAAGTAATTACTACTACTTATTAGACTAGAGATCTAGTTATCTAGTACTTATTATATATAATATAAAAGTAATTAGTAACTTATTAGTATTAATAAGCCTCTATTTAAGACTAGTATAAGTAGTTAATAGGATTATTTAAATACTCCTTTACTATTACTATATAATATGTAGATAGAAGTAGTGGAATAATAGTTAATTCTATTAAACTAGCTATAGAAAGGTTGCCTGTTTATATATAGGCTGGAGCACGAGTGCTGAGTCATTCTTGGTTGTACTCGTGCTGTTTTGGGCGTAACACACAGCCTCAGTCTCAATATCCGGGACATCCATCAGAGCCAAGAAATGTTTCTGTTTAGCTCCGAACCAATCAAAATACTATTCACCTAGTTTTAGAACAACATTGGGAAAATTTACTCTGTAAAAAGTCGTAGAATGATAAATAATACCCTAAAAGGAAGAAGAAGAAGAAAAAGTATCACGGTCACGTGCAAAAACTCACTGCGCGCCGTCTTGCTTCTCCACACAGTGGGCGGCACAAAAAGAACGTTTGCAAAGTTCAAACAAGATTTGGCGATTTTGATAGCCGGTGCGGAAGCCCAGAGCACGTAATCGCTGCGCTCGCCATAGCGCAATATAACCCTTGGTGAAGTTTGACTCACCGAAAAGAGAGTCGCCATGGTGTACTATTACACGTCCGCCGTGGTCGACCCGCCGGGCTTCATCTATGTCGGCAAGGACAAGTTTGAGAGTACGGATCCGTGACCGCGTGTAGGACCAGATGTGACGACTGACACCCGCCAAAGACGAGGACCTCATCAAATTCGGCTGGGACGAAGACGTATGGTACGCACATATCCTCGCCAAACTGCCCAAGACGTGCCTGCGATACTTACCGGCTAACGCACCTCCAGGGTACGGTAACACACAGCCTTGTCTTCATCACCAGCGCTGCTGACCTTTGCAGTTTCACGTAGACAAGCTCTCCAGTGCACACATTTACCTCCGGATGAATGAGGGCCAGAAATGGGACTCACTCCCCGAGAACCTCGTCATGGACCTTGCCCAGCTCACCAAAGCCAATTCCATCGAGGGTTCGTCTCCCTCTCTCTGCACATGTCCAACAACTTTTTCAGCTGATCCCTCCCCCCCAGGTAACAAAAAAGACAACATCACCGTCATATACACGCCCTGGTCCAACCTAAAAAAGGACGGCTCCATGGACATTGGTCAAGTCTCGTTTAAAAACCCGCGTCTCGTCAAACGCGTCCTCGTGCCCCAGCGCGAAAACGCAATCGTCAACCGCCTGAACAAGACCAAGACCGAGGTCAAGCAGCCTGACTTTAAGCAGCAAAAAGACGACCACGATCAAGAAATTCGTCGAAAAGCCAACGCTGCTCTACAAATCAAGGTATGCTTTTTTTTTTTTGGCCTCGCTTCGCTCGAAACGTGGGGAGAAAGGACGGACGGACTGTGCTAATGTGTAGGGATGTAGAAAAAGGAAGAGGCGCGACAGGCGCAGGAGTGGAAGGAGAAGAAATGGCAAAAGGACCATGCGTATGATGATTTGTTTACAGAGGAGAATATGGATATGCAGAGTAACCAGAACCGCAACGAGGATTGGGAGGATGATTTCATGTAGACAATATCGATACGCAACAAACATCAAAAGCACTGCCTAGGCAAAGGGGAAAGAAGGAAGCGTTTTGCATGAAAAAGAAGAAGGGAAAAAAAAAAAAAAGTCGCTACCTAGCTCGTAGGTAACAAAGACAAAAAAAGATCCGGGACGACACAAGTCCTGGTTCAATCGCGTACTTATAGGAAAAGCCCGATGCGGGGGTCGAACCCGCAGCCTTGAGATTGTGGGTTCTCGATTAAGAGTCTCACGCTCTACCGATTGAGCTAACCAGGCAAATTCTGTAGTTGAATTCCCGGATGCTGGTTGAAGTTGTCAGAGCTTATTTCTTATTATAAAGGCTATGAAATGATGGAAAGGACCGGGCTTTCCTGTATCTGCACTAACTACTACCCGGTGGGAATTGTGCCCAGTGGTAATTCTAACTAATTAGAGGGAGTTATGCGTAGCGGATACCTACTCATTTGATGTTTTTTTCTTCCTCGCTGTGACGGCCTTTCTAAAGCCCAGGAAGCAGCACAACTCGTGATTGCGAAGGCGACCATCAGTAAAAGGATGGGCAGTCAATGTAGCCAGTCTTTCGCTCACCCCAGTCCTATCCTTAGGGCGACATTTCCGGTTCGCTTGGATATTGAATAGTCACTTGGATAGAGTGGGCGTATTCTCCGCTTCGCCGAAACCACACCCGATGAAAAACTAGACATCCATCTGTTAACGTGACTCGCCACATGAAATTACTTACTTTGAAACTTCAGTAGCTCTATTAATGTTAAAACATGCAATATTGAGTGAAGAATAGAGTGATAGGTGCTAGCTAGCGTTAACAAGGGCACGCTCAAGTGAACTATATGGACAGCCATGGCCGCCATTATATAACAGTAGCGCGAGAATGCTCCAAGATAACACCGAAGTACTCTTATTAACAGTAGAGAAACGGCCTTGGACAGCGGTCGTAATCATGAGAGTGGTCTGCGACTCCGACTCGGCCTAGCCTAGTCTTTTTCACGGTTTCTGTTGAATGAGGTAGCTATGAACGTATAAGGCCGGATACACTCAATGTAGGTACTTTTATTATTATCATGACAGCAACTCTGAGTTACCAGTATGTGCCTCAGACACCGCGGCCTCTGATTAGCTCATTCCACCCCACTCTCACAACGCTAAAATATCAATCAATTGATAATACCTTTTTAACGTTAATTAACTAATTAACACGCCCGGAAACCCCTTGAAACTAACCAATTCGTATACAATTTTAAAACCTACTCAGGAACTCCCATGTAAAAAGTACCACGCGCTAGCAACGGTCCCAGATGCAAGTCACTAAAAAGAAATCTAATTGCTCTACTTTTATTAACTACAATACACCCCTTGAAATAATGTAGCCGAGGTACGAGTACCCACTCTTCCGGCGCCGAAGTCACCGGAGCTGTTGATCCGTACCGCCTTAACAGCGGACTATTATTACTCCGGCCCCGCTCGTCTCTGATTAGTTGAAAATTCGTAACCACCACTATCTCCTATTTAGGCCACAGAAAGAGCATTTCAGAGGAGGAAATTCTTACGTAGATATGCTGCTATTATTATAGCTAAAGGGGGGTACACAGGGTACTAGGATATATTGAGATACTTTTTTTTATATGTGATTTATTAGTTATATTAAGTTCCTGCTTGTAATGATCTTACTCTACGACCCCCTTGCTCCTGCACAGTTAATTGGCTGCACTATGTGGGCACAGGTATCACGCTAACATTATTTCAAGGGGAGGACTGTATGTGAGACGGAGTTTGCTTGACTGGCCCTGACAAAAAGCCGCCCCTAGATCTTTGCATGACCCGAATGGGCTCATCCGCAGCGACAGTCTGGTCCCTTCTCAGTATCTGCATGAACCTTCCTCGCTGGTGCGGGTGTTATATTTAGCCCTACAGCAGAGTTTCAACCTACACGTTCCAATGCCGGGATGACCGCGTCTCGCGAGCCCATGACTCCTTGCTCTTTTACACGCCCGGGATAATTTACTTTTCAGTGCATGTTTTCTTGACTACAAAGTGTCGGGCGACATTTTTGTATCTCTGTACCAGTACGGCATCATCCCCTATTTTAATGCATAAACTGACCGCTGTTCGATGACAGGGTTTTAAACCTGGCAGGCATATGAATAACTGCACACTTTATATGTAGCAGCGAACCACCTGTCAACTTTGAATAGCCGAGGCTGCCGCCTTATTGGCCAGCACAAGGTTTTGAATAACCCGGCATAGAGCCAGGCAACGTACAAGTTCTTGCCGTGGCTGTCTTTCTCAAACTCCGGTCCCGCTCATTTTGAGAGGCAATCGTATTGCATCTACATCGCCCGATGCATCTTACTTTCTGGGCTCAACAAGTGCCGACTTGATCAGGCGGGGCGAGTCGGACCATGTTCACGTTGGCGAGTCAATCCAAAACGAGCACCCTTTCTCAACCACAAGTCAACGGCATCTTTTTTTCAAAGTTTATGACAAGACGTGCCTGCGCATTGACACTAATCGAGGCGGCGGACGTTTTGCGCTTTTGCCAGCTACGGCGCAGTGAATGTGTCTGGTAATATGCAGTATGATAATTTAGGCCGAGACGGAAAGAAGATGCCAAGATAGATCCAGTATTGTCAATAAGCATATTGGGACGACGCATATTGAGCAGTATTATCAATACTATCTTGACTCGCTCGTATAGCAGGGTACTCGACGAGGGCATGCTACTCTCCTGTTCCGAGCAACATATAAAAACCTCTCAAGGACCGCCTAATAGACAAATGATATCAGCTCAACAAGAACTTTCTTCTTTTCCACCAGAAAGCACCACCTACAACTTGCTCATTCTTCAATATGCAGCCTCAGTTCATCCTCGCCACTCTCCTCGCCGGCTTCGCCGCTGCCATCGTCCACGGTGACCAACCAGTCGACGACGCCCCCAAGGTCTACTGCGAGAAGGGACAGGGATCGCCTAGTACCGGCCCTAGCGGCACCTTTTGCATCGGCGACAAGGGCGAAAACTTTGGCCCCGTCAAGGAATGCGGAATTGCTGTAAGAAAACCTCCTCTCTCTCTCTCTCTCTCTCCTTTGTCCCTTTCCTTGTGAACGCGACGAAAAGGCAAAAACAAAAACAAAAACAAAAACAAAAAAAAAAACAAAAAAAAAAAGGCAAGAAAATACTGACCACTTTCTTTGCACCTGTTAGATCTGCAACAGAGCTGGTTGGTGCGAACTCATCGAGGATGACAACGGCTGCATGGTTTGCCCCCCTGGCTGTTAAGACGTTTTCAAAAGCTTGTGCAAGTCTGCGGCTATCTGTTTGCCATTCTTGTCCGAGATGGATGTATAGCTGCCCAAGTTCCTCAGTACCTCTATAGCTCGAAAATTATAACATCTTTTTTTTTTTCCTTTGGAAATGTGGCATAGTTTAAGACGTTTGCTTTGAGTGACAAGCTGTCGAGTCTATATATTTGGCATGCTAGTATTTCTTCCGGGAGGCATGTGGAAAGGGAAAGCAGTCAACGCATAGGTCATCTGGAGCCTGGCCAGAACTGATCGAGAATTCTGACACGATGTTTGGACAGTCGGCAGGGAGATTCTTGGCAGAAAAGCCGTTCTTCCTTATTGTCAAACAATGCCTATAACTCCTCCCCGACAAGCTTCATTCTCACATGATAGACATCTGCTCACGGCCAAGTTCAAGTAGTGAATTCCATATATACCATCCAATCCCGTATTTAAACTCGAGACTCAATATAGTCTTCATAATGCAGGTCTCGCCAGCACAACTAATAAATATACACGCTAGGTATCCTTCCCGCACACGACCAAACCCACATTGTAACTTGGACAAAAATCTCGCGAAAACCCCACTCGACATCGAATACCACGCAAGACACCGTCAGTCCCACGCCATCCTGAACCGTCAACTACTCACATCAATACCCTGTTTCATGTTCACACCCATATTCAGCTCCGCTAGCCCCCTCGTCAACCTCGTCATGCCTGTCGTCGGCGGGGGCGTCGTCACCATCAACTTGACCGTCAATACTTCTTCCTCCTTCTTTGCCTCTTCCTCATTTGCCTCTTCCTCCTTTGCCTCTTCCTCCTTCTTTGCCTCCTCCTCTACCTTTGCCTCCCCCTCCTCCTCCTCCTCCAGCACCACGACCGGCTCCCCACCCGGCAGTCTCACCTCCCACGCATTCAGCGTCTGCGCTATATCCAGCAACAGCACGTCCATCGGACACATGTACGCGACGCGCTTCCTCGCGCTCCACGCCAGCACGTGCCCGCACAGCGCCCCATCCCCCGTCGCGTTAATCCAGGCGCCGCTGTCCCCCGGGATGCCCATGGCGGCGGCGGCCCGCGGCCCCACTTCCGGGCTCGCCACCTGGTACGTGTGGCTCGGCGAGACGCGTCCGTAAATCTTGACGCTGCACAGCGCTGGCAGAATCTGTCCGTGCTGGAGGCCGCTCGTCCGCGCCACGCACCACACCCGCTTTCCGGGAAGCGCGGCCGACGGCGCGAGCACGGTCGGCTGGCGAAGCACGGCGTTGGAGGCGGGTAGGCGGGCTTCACCGAATTCAAACAGCGCCCAGTCGACCTCGTGTACGAGTCCATTGTCGCGGCGCCGTCGAATGCCGCTCGATGCGTAGACGGATCCGAGGCTAAACGAATCGAGGTGATCCTCATCTTCCGTCTCGGCGCACGGGTAAAAGCCGTCCTCGACATCGTCCAGTGCCGGCTGCGTCACCACGTAGCCGTCGCCGCAGCCAGGCTCAATGCCGGGAATGTCTCCGGGCTCCTCCTCCACTTCCTCGTCTTCTTCTTCTTCGTCGCTCTCGTCACCGTACTCGCTGGTAATGTCCGTTTCTGAATATGGTTCCGATTCTGTGTCCGACAGCCCGTAGCCGTCATCATCCTCGTCATCCTCGTCCATGCTGTCATCATAGGGTAAAGTGATGTAGCTTGATGGGATGGCCGCGCTACGATGCGTCTCTAGGCCGCCGAAATCGCGGTCCGGGTCATCGAGCATGTGGTGCACCGTCATGCCGTAAGTTTTGCCATCCACCACCACCAGCCCGCCAAAGCTGACGGGCGGCAGGTGCCGGTCGCCAATCCAGGCGCCAATGCTGGCACCGCTGCACGGATGTTCCTGGTACTTTGCGTTGACCGCCTCGAACTCGTCGTCGTCGGTGGCTGTGGAACGATGGACCGAGTCGGATACGCGGCGGGACCGGAGAACGTGGCCGCGACACACTTTGAGAGCGAATCCTGTAGATCCGTCAAAGAGGTCGCCGACGCGCTTCTTGAGGATGGCGCGCACCTTGCCGACGGACGAGCAGACGACCAGCACTGTAGGCTCCGTCTGCTGCGGGCTCAGGCCGATGGACTCGAGGGATATCTCGACTGATTCGGGATGCTTGCGGTAGAAATGGCGCAGAGCCTGGTTGATTTGCGGCATGAGAATCGTGTTCCACTTGTCAACCGCCTCGGCGGGTAGTGGCACTTGGGTGTACAGCTTGAGCTTGGGCTCCTTGCTCACAGGCTTTGGGGGAGTTGTAGACTGCGTTTGTGGCATGTTTTCGCCACTGTCATATCTCATCCTGCCTGGAGAGGAGCCAACAGTCGTTTGCGCTTGCGACGGCGACTGCAGAGACTTGACCTTGAAGTCACCCGACTCGTCCCGGCGCAGTGCCTCGTGCGCCTCTTGTTCAATCTCCGTGTTAAGCCTCTGCTCCAAGCCACTGACGCCATCCAGGATGCAGCACGTCTCGAGGAACCGGCTGACGCGCATCTGCACTTGCGACAGCAGCGTCTCGCCCGTGGTCTCACCCGCAATTTCCAGGTCGACGGCCTCCCAGCACGCATGCACCGCTTTGGTGTACAGGCCGCCGCACTTGACCTTGAGTCGCTCCATGGCAGCCGCAAATACGGCTCCGCTGGCATCCAACGGGAGCGTCTCGATGCTGGTCCACAGACCAATCGACAAGAGCATCAAGGATAGCGCATACAGCTCGAGCACGCGCTCATCAGTATTCTTTCCAAGAGGAGATTCAGAAGTATAGCGAGGGTCTAGCGGGTGATGCAGCGTATCGTCAGTCTTTTCTTCCGAGAATATGTCAAACGACGAGATGAGCGGCCGTCGGACATCGACCACCGCGTTCGGCGGCAGACCATCTGTTTTGCCCTCGTTACAAAACGAAATGTTATCTCCTGTGAGTCCCCCATGCGTCACGCCGCGCGCATGCATGTCAAAGACGGTATTGGCAAGGTTGTACGCGAGCCGAAACTTGGCCTCGAGCGGCGGCTCCATTGCGGGATCCGTCAGCAGCGTGCCCAGCGTCACCACGTCGTGCGCCGCGCTCTTCTTGTAGCTGTGGAGAATTGCCGCGTCAAAGGGCGCGGGGAAGCGGTACACCAGCCCGAAGCGCGAGTTTTCCATGTCCTCAAAGTAGCCCAGCAGCTGCGGGAGGCCGGACCAGGCGCCCGGCGCGCGCTGCGAGTCCTGCTGCAGGGCGGCAGACAACCTCTCAAAGCGCGCCATGGGCGGCATGATGCCGGTGGTGGAGTAGATTGGGTCAAACGCGGCGTACTCGAGGAGGAGCGGACCCCATGGTGCGCGCGTGCGTCCCTGCGCCATGTCCGAGTAGGCTGTCTTGCTCATGAGCACGACAGCGCGCTGTGAGGCGATGCTGGCGGCAAGGTCCGTGGCGGGCAGAATCTCGGTCAACTGCGCCGAGTCAATGACGTGCGGCGTCTGCATGCGCGTTGGCTCAAACGCGCGAGACGCCTCACCACCCACTCCTTTATACAGGCCACTACCTTTGGAAACCCTCCTCATTGCCGCGCCGCGCGTCCGCGACAAGTCGTACAGCGTGTCGACCGATGCCGCAAAGTCGCTGACCAGGTCCTCGAAGCGCGCGCGATCCCACTGCGCCAGCTTTTCCTTGTTTTTCGCCGCGCTCCCCGCACCGCCGGCGCTGCTGTTTCCGCCGGCGCCGCTCAGCCAGAGCTGCTCAGCCTCGGCGAGAATGTCCTTGATGGTCGACATGATGCTGCCGACGACCTCGCTGAGGCCCGCGCGCGACAGCGACTCGTCAATCTCGGCGGCCTGGTGGGCGGGGTCGGACCACTCGAGGCCCCAGCCGACGAGGCGGTCCTTTTGAATGCGCAGCTTGCGGTGCAGCCCGGCCACGTCGGGATCCTGCTGCTTCTCCCGGGGCACGGGCGCCTGCACGAAATCGCTCGACTTTTTGGTGTCGTTGTAGAGGCGCGAGAGGCGCCGCTGAAAGGGCAGCTGAAAGCCGCCCGCGGGGAGTAGCGTCTCCATGTTGGGCAGTGTCCAAGGTGTATATCGTATGTGATGTGTGTTTGGTCAAGATGGTATTCGGTCGTGTGATGTAGAAAAATTGTGGGTGTCTATCGCTGCCTGCGAAAGTGCCAGGCAGACGTATACTGTAGTCGCACTCGGGCGGCAAGCGACAAACAGACGGTCGAAGAACAGCGGGTTTCACGGCGATTCGTCAGTCGAATAGTCGGTGCCTAGAGGTCGAGGTCCTACGGCATCTGTGCCATTCTTTATCGCAGTCGGTCGCAGTTGTTTCGGCAGCTGTTTAGGCGTCGTCGTCGTAGGAGCAGCACAATGGCGGCCGCACCCGATTGCACACCCGGGAACCCTGCGGATGATTACCTTGGAATAAGTTGAAGAAGAGAAACCTCACATAACTGCCGAGGCGCAGTTCTGGAAATGCTGATGGCTGTTGCAGTGACGAATGCTGCTCCCCGCCAATCCATCCCATCCATCCCATACCTCCCCCGCAAGTCAAGCCTGGCTGCGCCCCGAAACGATTTTGGTTGGTCAGGAATCCTGCTGCCTGGCTGCGTCCCACCAGACGGCTGACATTCAGCTTCTTCTTCAACCTATTTACAGATACTTTTTAGTCTATTTTATCAGCTCATTAAATCAAAATAAAATCACTTCCTCATTCGTAAATACTTGAAAAATTTATAGATGAAAAAATCGGGCAGCGCCCACTTAAATACACATGTACATGAACCATCCTCCTTTACCCTTTGCCCTCTCTACTCATACTTAATCACGAAGCGGTTACCAACCGACGTGTCCCAGTCCTTTTCATTGTTCGGATCGCCAAACACACGCAGCGCACGAACAATCAGACGATACTTGCCCGGCGGCGCATAATTACCATTGTCGAGCTGCCCGTCCCAAGCACTCGTCACGGCGCCGCGACTGCTAAACAGCAGCGGGAAATCAAACGGCTGACCAATCGTCTTGTAGCCCTTGTACTCGTACGCGCCCTTGGACGGGCACGTCGTCATGGGCTGCAGGTGGCCCGTGATGTTCTTGGACCCGAGCGACATGTTGATGACAAACATGGGAAGACGCGTCTGGCCGGTGGCCTTGCCGGGCGCGGGGAGCGAAAACGTCGTGTTGACGGGTAGCGCCTTTAGTTCCTTGTCATCGCTCCACGAAATCCAGTTGGCTCCGGTGGGATCGACGACGACGTGCTCCTTGAGCGAGCCCGACACGCCCTGGTACGGCATCGACAGCGACGTGCCGTCGGTGCCGTTGATGGTGACGTAGCCCGACCAGATGGGCAGGCGCTTAGTGTCGACACCCTCGGGCGGCGAGACAGTCACGTCCACAGAGGCCGAGCTGCCCGCAGCAATCGTCAGCTTGTCCTGGCTGAAGCGGAGCTTGGCGTACGCGTCGACGGCAGCGTTGGGGAACGCCTGGACGTGGCTGCCCGACGTGCCGAGCGCGTACATGGTGTAGGCGGAAACCTGGCTAATGTCGTAGCTGATTGACTTCTTGCCCGTGTTGCTGACCTTGAAGGTGAGTTTCTTGACAAAGTTGGCCGTGTCGTTGAAGGCGAGGTTGGACGGCTCCAGCAGCGTCGTGGCAAACGCCGCGTCGTAGACCTGCACCAGGCCGGCGCCCTGCTGCGGCACCGGCGCCAGCTTGCCGAGGAACTTTGTGTTGTCGTTGAACAGCTGCGGGTTGGCGTTGGCGGACAGCAGGTTGGTGATGGTGGCGGGCGGCAGCTTCTTGCCGCGGACTTCGAGGAGCAGCGCGACCGAGGCGGCCACAAAGGGCGTGGCCATGGACGTGCCCGACAGGACGGCCCAGGAGCCCTTGGCCGTGGGGTACGTGGACAGAATGTTGCCGCCAGGCGCGCCAACGTCGGGCTTGACAAAGAGCTCCCACGAGGGGCCCCAGGTGGTGAAGCTGCTAAGGCCGCCGCCAGTCACTGTGTTTTGCTTGTAGGAAAGAGCCTTGGCCGTCTTGGCCGAACTGTTCATCGAGGCCGTCACCTTTTTGCCATCCTTGAGCAGGTTGATCAAGTTGACGCCGTCCTCTTGCGAAATGAGGGCGACACCCTTGGCCAAGGGCGTGTTGCTGACGTCCATAGTCAGAGCGGCGGGGGCATTGTTGTAGATGATGACGTATTTGGCACCCTTGGCCGTGGCAAAGTTGACCTTGTTGGTAAAGGAGCAGGTGCCACGGTGGATGAGGACAATCTTGTCGCTCAGGTCGGGCGTGTCGGCGGGATAAGCCTGGCAGCCATCGTCGGCCTTTGTGGTGTCGTAGCTGCCGGCCCAGAGGTCGAGGGTGACGCCGTCCCAGGCATCCTTGGCGGAGCCGGTGGTGAGAAGCTGCTGCTTGTAGCCGCCGTCGACGCTGTAGTAGTTGACGTTGGCGAGGGTGGGAGTGTCGGTGTTGTCAAAAGAAGCCACGGCGACGGAGCCCTTGGCGGTAGATCCGCTGCTCGCAAAGAGCAGACCCTGGGTGCCTTCGTTGCCGGCGGCAATGGTGCAGGGGACGCCGCGGGCGACGATGCGCGAGATGCTCAGCGCCCAGGGCTCGTCGACCCAGCCAGAGGGGCCGCCGATGGAAGCGGTGATGATGTCGGAGCCGGCCTGGTACGCCTTATTGAAGGCGGAGATGAGGACGTCGGTGCCGGTGCTACCGGAGCAGCCAAAGACCTTGTAGGCGCCGAGAGTGACGTCGGGGGCCGTGCCGGTAAAGTTGTACTCGTTGGGCTGGGCGGCAATGATGCCGGCGACATGGCTGCCGTGGCCGCCGCAGTCCATGGGGTCGTCGTCGGGCACGGGACGGTAGTTGCCGTTGCTGCCGTAGGCATCACCGACCGAGTCGTAGCCGTAGCCTACGAGGCAGCCCTCGCCAAAGCAGCGACCGAGGGCGGGATGTTTATAGTCAATCTGGAGGGTCAGTACAAAGCCGAAAGGAGAGGATCCGTTATGCATCAACGACTTACACCAGTGTCAACAACGGCAATCTTGATGCCGCGGCCCTTGTAACCCTTGGCACGCATCTTGTCAATCTGACCCATGCGCTGGGCGCTGCTGATGGGTTCGGCCGTGTCGCGGGAGTCGATGCTGCTCGCTCCGCCCTTGTTGACCAGCGCCTGCAGGCCCTCGGTGGCCACCCACTCGATGGTCGGGTCGGGACGGGGCACCAGCTTGACGGGCCAGATGTTCTTGACGGCGGGCAGGGAGGCGAGCGTCTTGGCCTTTTCATCGGCCGAGTTGACATCGTTGAGCTGAATAGAGACGCCCTTGAACAGCTCAAAGTCGAGGTCGACGCGGACAGTGGCGTCTTGGGCAACGGCATTGACGGCGGCCTTGTTGTTCTGCGTGCTTGTTAGCGCCTCTTCTTTTCTTTTTCTTTTCTCTTCTTCTCTTCTTTTTTCTTTTTCTGATCAAGCGTCCAATTCAGCAAGTAGCACAACGTACCGAACCCTCTTTAAACTCAATGATGAAAGCACCGGGAATGGCGGGCTGTTCCTTGCCAGTCTCGGTGTCCTGACCAACAACCGCCGTGGCGGCAGTAGCCAGGAGTGTCAGAAGCGTAGAGGTTCTGACCATGGTTGCGGCTGCTGCTGCTGCGAGTCTGGTAGAAAAAGAAAGAACTACAACTTGCTGCCAAGTCGGACTGGGAGAGAACGAGAGAGAACGAGAGTATGACGGCCTCGGTGGTAAGAGCCCAACCGGGCGCACGGTCATCTATATAGTGGCCATGGTCCGTCTGCGTATTATCGCGTGCCCCCCCCTTCTCAGCTCCTCCTCCAACATATGGTCACGACTTCACAAGGTCGGGGGACGAGGTTACCCATGTTCCTTATCCACTTGGGCGGGCGCCTTGCAGCCGCAGACGCATCCCGTCTGGGCAGGTCGACAGATTACGTTTGGGGGCAGTACCAACTTGCATAAGTGTGTGGTACGAGAATGCGGGTGCTTGGAGCTTTGCTGCACATGGCTGTCGACGGTCGTACACAATGGCTGTGCCATGCCTGTATAACCCCCTTTGTTTTTGGCCCCAGATAGAGGCCATCAAAATGGCGCCGGCGGCGAAATTAGTGCGCACGCTATCTGGTTAAAGGACCTACCCCATTGGGCAACATGGTTGTCCCTTTCAGACATGGGCAAACCAGAATGACTTGCACGGGCGGGCGCGACTCGCGAGGCCTCGACTGTGGGTGCCCAGCGAGGCTGCGAGATTTTATTCAGCCAGCCGCGTCGCTGATGCTCCGTCAACCAGCAGAATTATTGCAGTAAGCTGTGGGGTAAATAGAAGCTGGTGAGAGGAAGCCTTGCTGTTTGTTTGGCAGCCGTGTTCCTTGCGGTCAGCAACATGGCAAGTTGGCATGACAAGTTGGCAACATGACAAGTTGGTAACATGACAAGTTGGCAACATGGCAACCATCAAAGTTGGGCAAACTATCGCAGTCATGAGCTGCTAGGACTTGTCCTAGAGTCTAGAGACACCTAGTCAGGGCGTGACGCCGCTAGTGACTCTCCTGTAGTCACCGGAATTATGTAAAACAATGCTCTCCGGCTGCACAACCACGCGCGCGCAGTCAGCTTGTCATTCCTGGATCAGCGCCATGGCCAGTCGGTCATGTGGACAGTGGACGCTATACAAGTATACAAGAGTTTCCATTACTTGACATTCAATTGTATCGATCAGCCACAGGCACTTTCGACAAAAGGATGAGGAGGCTTACAGAGTAGTTACAGCGTCAGGGAGACGCCTCTGCGGTCAACCGCACCAGATTGCAAGTGTTGGGGACCGCTTCTCCAACTCAATTCAACCCACGTACATACATATCTGTAAAGCTCCTGTTCCTGGCCATGTGGGCGTCGCGTGCGGGGACACGGGCCTGTCTGATTTGGGTAGGTCTGCACCGCCGCCGGGAAGACATGGACCTGATTGGGCTCGAGCACATCCATTGCCGCGCTCGCAAGGGTGTGAGACTTCACCCCTAGCCCTAGTTACTGGTAGACTGCGCGCGGACGACTGCCACGCCCGCAACAAGGTTGAATGGCTACTGTAAGACATTGTTTCTGTCTGCTACAGCCTACAGGCCACACAGGCCAAGTCACAGCGGTAATGTATCCCCCGACATGGAACATTGTTTCTTCAGCGGGCTGAGCGGAGCTACCGCTTGTTGTGACGGGTGATTTGTTAGTTTCCAGTAGTTAGTCTCGTTTGTCGGGAGGCACGACTTTTCAGCGGCGAAAACACTGCAGATGGGGCGGCCAAGGTGCGAAAAAGCAACTATTTGCACATCATTAGTAAAAACGGAAGGCTGATGAGCAGTGAGCACCACACCCCACGCACCAGCACTAAATTTAATAATATAACATCTTGGCCTTCTCCGCAGGTGGCGGCCGCCGGCCGGGCACTTCAGTCGCGCCACATCCGGAAGCTAGGGCCCTTTTTTTTTCGATGGTGAGCCTAATCTCACGTCCGTCCACAATCAAGGGTGTGACAGAAGATTGTGTAATAATAATCCCCTAGTCAGTTGGCTGGTTGCTTGCTGCTGATTCAAGTCGTGTCGCTGCTGAGAACAATTGGCCGTCTCTGACTGGAATTTGGCTCTCTTTTGCCCTCAAGCGAGCAACATAAGCACTGCCAGATCCGTATCTCACTTGCCCCGCAAAGGACCTTTTGATCCTTATTATTATCCTTGTTATCCTTGGGGGCAGCGAATACGATCCGGGGTGTTATGGACAGGCATTGTGCCTGTGGCGGCGACCAGCGGCTTGCATTGCGCTCCACCACCCGGTCATGACAACGACGACCGCTACCGGCACGCAAAGGTCCCATTGTCAGATCTTGGCAGGGCTCCAGAGCTGGGTATTCATGCTCTCTGACTCTGTCTTTGCCATCGCATCGTGTTTCACCTGCATGGGAAAACCCAAAGATTATTACAACTCCACCACGTTCGGCAACTTCCAGCGTTACAGCGAACAAGGGGCTTTGTCTCTCAACCGGTTCGAAACAACGAATTAAGCGTAAAAACAAGGACGGCAATGATGCCATTCTCCCTTGTGCGTAGGGTGATGCCGAGCCTTGAAGCAGCTTCCTCTTTGGACTTGCGGCCCGCATATGGGCTGCTATTGGGGTCCGAGGGGCTCGCTCGTCCGTCTCCGCAGTCGCTCCACGCCGCCTATAATCCAGCACTGTTATCACGCGGGTAATGGCATACTGATATGTAGAAGCTGTGTGTAATCTGTAATGATGGGCATCTTGGCGAGTGGCTCAGCTGGACATGCAGAGCGCGAGAGTTGAAGCGAAATTGCATGCAGAGTGATGACTGATTAGGCAGGTGGAAGAAGGGGGCCTGCCTGGACCTTGACCGACCGATACGAGGTGAAAAGTAGGGTTATCGGTAATCCGCTGAGCAGAGATGGTTCATCTGCCAGACATTTTCGACTTTTCGAGTGCGTCTTGTTGAAAACCGAGTCATGGTCTGCCAATTGACTTGTTGTAGCTGCCAGCAGAGTGTACCAGTAAACGGCAAGAAATTGGAAGCGTGGCCATGAACCCACTTCAGCACGTTTACACAGAGTCGCCGTTTGCGTATCGTCAAGGGATCATTCAAGAATCTGGAGGGAGTCGATCAAAACACTGAGAATTAATTCCTATGTAAAGCTAAACTTTAACTGCTATCATTTCCTCTCCCATTTCATTTAATCATATACATCATACACCTAACCAGATAATTCTTTGCGGCGAATCTGCACCACACAAGTCGTTATCCCACCAACAGCCCTCCGACGCAACATCTTTCCAACTCAATTATCTACCTCCAAATATTTTATCAATAAAAAGTACTGATCCCCCCGCCCCCCCTTTTTCTAATAATTTCACCATTTACATAATTCATCCCCCACCACACAGCCAATTCCTATCACTACATTCCAAAGCCGCCCCACACTTTATCCTCGGCCAGCGTCGGCAAATCCACGGCCACGCCAAAATATCCTGAATAATCATCTTCAACCATTCCCCTCCTCCTCCTCCTCCTCCTCCTCCGCAACCAATACCGACAGAATCCACACCACACATGACAATGCCTCCTTCAAGCCTATGCGCCGCTTGCCGCCGCGCCGCCCTCCTCGCGCGCCCTCTCCTCACCACCACCCGACCAGCCGTCCTCTCGCGCCAAAACCACCCGCGCCTCATCTCCCTCTCACCGCGCCGTCTATACTCCTCCTCTTCCTCCTCCGCCGCCGCCGCCGCCTCCTCCTCCACTATACCACCAGAAACTCCCAGCATGTCCCCCGCCGAGACTGCCATCGCCGAGCTCCTCACCGCCTCCCTGTCCCCCTCCGCCGTGCTCGTGCAGGACGTGTCGGGCGGCTGCGGCAGCATGTACGCCA
Source organism: Beauveria scarabaeidicola (assembly GCA_037289395.1). Taxonomy (NCBI): domain Eukaryota; kingdom Fungi; phylum Ascomycota; class Sordariomycetes; order Hypocreales; family Cordycipitaceae; genus Beauveria; species Beauveria scarabaeidicola. The sequence continues at coordinate 44,951 of JAEIJG010000065.1, read as the reverse complement.
TTGAAATCGAGGCCGAGGCGTTTCGCGGACACACGATGCTCAAGCAGCAGCGCATGGTGAATGCGGCCCTGGGAGACGTGGTGAAGAGCTGGCACGGCGTGCAAATCCGCACGAGGGTGCCTGGTTCATGACCGCAACAAAGCACGCGGCCATGTATATATGAACAAGAAGGAGCAAGAAAAATAGGGAAAGGGGGGCAACGGTCTGGCGGACCGGCATGGATGGGTAGAAGACATGCATGTACGAGATGGAGAATCGCCTCGCCGATAACGACGATATCCGACGTGTATCAACAGCTAGACAAATGTATATTAAACCACCCACACATCAACGTGGCATTCACCTCAACATACATACAGCTTGCTATTGCTATTCACGGGCCATTCCGCGACGACTGATGCTCAACGTTACTCAAAATAACTGTAGCCCTTGTCAATTTTACCTCCCTACGGTTCGCACGCATAGATGACTGCATAATAAACAATACAACTAAAACATAAATACGTAGCTATGACAAAACAAAACTCCAACATACAACCCACCATCTATCACTAAGTATATACTTTGTTTTTCCTTGTTCTTTGTCCTGCTTCTTTGGTCTCTTTTGGGATTACTCCTTCAAAAACTTGAGAATAGCATCACGCTCCTCTAGAGGCATCACGCGGAGCACCTCCCGAATCCCCTTGAAACCCGCCTCCTTGTTGCGCCGCACCACCTCGGCCAGCTCACCCGACAGCTTCTCTGCCTTGAGCGCCTCAACCTTCTCGCCAATCGTCCGGCGCTCCTTTTCGTACCACTCTGCCACCGCCTGGTCGTCCTTGTCCCACTTCTCAATGTTCGACCAGCTCTTAAGCAGCTCTAGGTTGCGGTCGCGTGCCGCATTCGTCTTGGTCACCGACTCCTTCTGATTAGCCGTCAGCATGGTGCTGGCCATGTGGCGAAGCATGTACTCTTCGCTGAGACGGCGTCGTACGCGCCAGTAAAAGAAGCGGCGCGCATTGGACCACTCTAGCACCTCGCGGATCACACCCTTGGCCTTCATGCGGCCCGCCCGGTCGTGGAGATCGGCAAATTGAATGGCAATCTGCGAGTACACAGGGAGCAGCAGGCGCTCGCGTGCCGCCATTTTGGTCTTGATCTCCTCAGCCTCCTCTTTGGACGTATTGGGGTCCGCCAGGTTCTTCTTCAGCTGCGCGTACGTCTCGTCCATGCGCGTCATCGTCTCAAGTTGCTTATCCTTGCGGTACTTGATACCAATGATACCCTCGGGCTCCAGCACACCACCGCGCGCCTCTTCATCAGCGTACATCTCCATGACAGTGGGGTTAATGGTGGGGTCGACGACAACCCACGAACCACCACGGAGCTCGCCGTGGGGAGGAATGTACACAAAGATGGGCTGCTCATACTTGACGAGGGCGTCAACAATGAACGAACCGTACTTGAGCACTTCGTTGTACATGTCGCGCTGACCACCAGAGAATCCACGCCAGTTGGCCAGAATCATCAGTGGCAGCTGCTCACCATTGTTAAAGTCATTGATGGCCTGGGCAGTCTTGAATGCAGAGTTGGGATACCAGACACCACCTGCCTCGTTGCTGACCTGCTCGATAGAGTCGGGGTTGGCGGGATCAGCGGGGGTCGTGTTCTCGACGCTGCGGGTCTCGACAGCAATGACACCCATGGGGATGCCACCGATACGAGCACGACCCACGACGACGGTGCGGGCCCAGCCTCCTAGAGTCTCGACAAACGAGTCCTTGTCAAAGAGGCCGCTCTGGAAGCCAGTCTCGTCCTGCTTACCGGCAATCATCCAGCGAACATCGTACGGCTGCTTCTGAGGAGGCGAGTAAGCGACATCGCGGTCCCAGGTGTCGGTGCTGGGGCTGACGGGGATGGGAGCGTTGCGCTTCTCGGGAACATACGACATCCACTCAACGATGCGCGAGACACCTTCAAAGTCGTCGTTGGCAGTCATGTGAGAAACACCGTTGCGGTACATGATCTGGGTGCCACCGAGCTGGAGGTTGGAAGTGTAGACCTCGCGACCAAGCAGATTGTTCAGAGCAGGGGCACCAGTGAGAATGATGGGCTGGCCCTCTACCTGGACAGCACGCTGACCGAGACGGACGAGGTAAGCACCGATACCGACCGAACGGCAGGTAACCAGGGTCACGGTAAAGATGTCGTTGTAAGCACGGCTTGTGGCACCGGCAATCAGACCAGAGCCACGCAGACACTCAACACCGAGGCCATCCTCCTTACCAACAATGGTGACGATACGGTGGCGCTTCTCACCGGCCTCGGATATCTCTTCGGTGATGACGTCCTTCTTGAAGCGCTCCTTGCCAGCCTCGTCAAGATACAGATAGCGGAATCCCTTGTCCTGCTTGGTAACATCGTTCCAGGCAACTTTGAAATAAGGCATCAGCTCGTCGGCGAGACCGATACGGGCACCAGAGTTGGCCGAAAGGTAGATGCGAGGAATACCCAGCTTGCGGGCCAGTTCAGTACACTTGTTGAAGAAGTTATCTTCCTTGGGACCGAATGAACCAATCTGGTAGGTAATGTCGTTGGCGACAACAATGAAGCGACGGCCGCTAGGATACTCGGGAGTGCGAGCGCGGATGATCCAACCAACCATGCCGCACTTGTTGGTGCCGGGCTCACGGTTGACTTCGTCCAGGTTGTCCTTGTCATCGAGAACCAGCTCGGTAAATGAGATGCAGTTACCAGTCTTGGGCTGGTGGGCGGCAAGAGCAGGCTGGCTCTTAACCGCCTTGACCCAACTGTTCTGGATAGCCTGGCGGAAGAGCTCGGGGAAGTCGTACACGTACTGGGTACCAATGAGATGAGCCTTGTAACGCTTGGGTTGATCCCAGTTCTTGGTGGCATAGGGAGTGTTGACAGGCAGAAGATGCATGGGGCCCTTCTCCTTGGTACCACCGATGCTGTGGAATACCCACTCGCCCTTTTCAGATTTGCGCTCAGCGTACAGGTCGACGTCAACAACGTAGCCCGAAGTGTTGGTGATACCGATACGCAGAGGGTAGGGCAGGCCAGTCTTGGGGTCGGTGCAGATGATGCGGATTTCCACGTTGGAAACACGCAGTCTCCAGCCACGGGCACCGAAGCGGTCAAGGAAACCCTGAAGGCTGTGTTCAACTTGCGAGGGAGCAAGCTGGAACACGGGGCTAAAGTTCATGAAGATGTGGTTCATGTCCGTGTTGTTGCTGCCAATGATTTCGAGAGCGTCAAAGATGTCATTGACAACGCGGTCAGCCTCGGAGATGAGATACTCAGCCGTGGGAATCTCATCACGAAGACGGCCGGGGCGGATGACGGCACGAGTAAAGTAGCGCTTGTCCGAATCAGCAGCCTTGCCAACACCCTCGTACACGTGAATATTTTTATTCTCGGTAAAGACGGGCTTGATGTTGAACTTGGACAGACGAGAAAGCTCAAGCTGGAAAGCGAGAGCGGGCTCACTGTGACGGATGCTGTCATCTTCCTCGTAATGAGGCCCACGGAAGGTGTAGTAGCCAGGGTATGAGCCGTCACTGTGGCCGCAGATGAAGGTCAGACGGCGCACACCACAGGCAAGGAGCTCTTCCTTGAACTGGGCAACGATGGGGCGGATCCGGGCGAGGGTCTCCTCGTCATCCTGGCTTTCGGCATCACGGACAGCAATGTTGATGACGGCGCTCAGGTCATCAGTGGTGCCGCGAGGAGTAAAGGGCTGGGCAGGTTTGCGCTTGCCGCTAAGGTCTGCAATGAGGCCAGGGGGGTTAGTCTGGCGGTTCCGCTTGAGCTGGTAAGCAATCGCCTCCAGGGCCTTCTGCAGCAGGTCATCTGCCTCATCAATGTACTTGCAAGGAACAATGACGCCGATACGGCTAGGCTCGTCGGCCATCTTGGCATCGAGGTACGACATGTCACTGATGGAGTAGATGCGCTTAGAACTACCAAACTCGTTGCCAAGAGGCGTGCCAGGGGCAGAGGGAGCAGCAGACTGGATAGGTAGGCCATACTCGGCCTCACCAAGCTTGCGGAGCTTAAAGTCCCAAGAGATGAATTGGGGGTTGTCGCTCTCATCAGAGTGGTAGTTGACCTTGTTGAGGATGTAGGCGCGGTAGGCGCGGCGAATGTAGACTTCAAGCGAGGCGACCGACACCCAAGGGTCTTCGTTGCCAAAAAACAGGGTGAGGACATCGAATACAGTGTATTTAGAGTCAACAACCTCCTTGATGACGTCGAGGCTAGGCTCACGGTGGTCCCAGCCGCTCTCACCGTAGCGAGACTCTATGACGGAGGAGCGAAGAATATGCTCCATCTGCGAGGTACGCTCCTCGAGTGAAGGCAGAGCGCACTGAATCATAATCTCACGAGCCTTGAGGGAAACCTTGGAAGTAGTGCGCGAGCTAAGCTCAGTAAGCTTGCGAAGGGTATCGCGGAGGTACTTGCCAACATTGCCAACGCTGGGCTTGTTGGGACGATACTCATCGAGGATGGCCAGGATGAGGGCGGCCTTGGCACTAACACGGCTGTGGGACAGGGCAATGTGGACGACCTTGTTGATGTTGTCCTTGTTCTGTTCGCGAAGCTGGAGAATGACGTTTTCCTCCTGACCGCTGCCGCGGAAGAGGCTCTCGACGTCGCAGAAGGACTCGAGCAGGCCGCGGATGAAGTTTAGCTCACGGACCTTTTGGCCGTCGGCATAATTGTCCAAAATGAGCGTCAGGGGGGCCAGGGTGCTGCGGAGCAGGTCAGCATCGGCGGCGGCAACATTGTCTTCGAGGAACTTGGAAAAGGCCTTTTGAAGAGGGCGAGCAGGGAACTCGGTCTGGCGGGCCTTGGCGCGCTCAACAATCTGGGTAAACTGGGCGTCCAGCTTCTGGGGCATTCTGGAGTGCAGAGCAGAGAACTGGGCGCTCCACTCGCTGAACGGTAACTCAGGGTTGCGCAGGACCTCGATGAGCTCCTTGAGAGTGGCCTGCATAACGACCGAGTTGTCATAACCAAGTAGAATATTGTTGATGATGTTGTGGAGAAGCTGGAAGCGCTGAGCCGGCTTGGCACCGAGATCAACGGGGTCACCCAAAGTGGGCAGCTTGTCAACAAAGCTCTGGGCCTGCTTGACGCGGCTGGGATCATCGAGGGCTAGTATACCGAGGATGTCACCAGCCTCGAGAGTAGTACCAGGCTGCTTCATGAGCTGGACAATACCGGCCTCCTGAGCGACGAGGGGCATGTACATCTTCATGACTTCAACTTCGGCATAGGTTGCGCCGGCCTTGATGTGGGCACCATTCTCGATCGTGTACTTGACAAGCTTGCCGGGACTGGGGGTACGCAACTGGGTAGGGTCGTTTTCTTGCTCCAAAAGACACGTCTTGCTGTCAACAGACAGGCGGGTGGCGCCGACTTCTTCCTTCCAGTAGACGTTGTGGGAGTGACCGTCAAGCAGAATCAGGAGACCACCGTCAGAGAGGGCACGGACACCGACAGAGCACTTGGAGCCATTGATGAACAAGTTGTAGCTGTCCGGGCTGGAGCGGGTGGCGGTAAACTTGTAGCGGAAGCCCTCATAGATAAAATCAAGGTTGAAGACGGTGCGCATAATGTCCTTGGAGGGAACCTGACCCTTTTCGAGACCGGCGCGGTACTCGGCCATGCAGGCCTCCGAGGCAATGTGAGCCTTGGTGGTGGCACCGCAGATGACGGCGAGCATGGTGTCAGGGCGCTCGGCAGTCAGGCGCTTGGAGATGAGCTCATCGAGCCAGCCGGTGGAAATTGTGTTGTCCTCAAAGTCTTCCGTCTCGAGCAGCTTGATGAGGTACTCGACGGTGGTTCTGAAGTCACCGCGAATGCTCAGCTCTTTGAGGGCAACAACCATGTGCTTTCTCGAGGCGGCTCGATTCTCACCGTAAGCGAAAATGTGGCCAAACTGTGAGTCGGAAAAGGAGTGAATACCACCCTGGGTACCGACGGAAAAGTAACCCCAGACATTAGAGGAGGAACGGAAGTTGAGATCGTGCAGGACACCGTTGGAAGGCTTGAAGCCCTCACCGGGGTCTTCCGAGGTGATACGGCAGGCAGTGGTGTGGCCACGAGGCTTGGGGCGACGCTGGATCTCGCGAGCGCCCTCACTCTCAAAGTTAAAGTCAATCTCGGTGGTGGCCTTTGTGTCGACGCCGTAGAGTAGACGAATGTCACGGATTCTGTGAAGGGGCAGACCCATGGCAATCTGGAGCTGAGCGGCGGGCAGGTTGACGCCGGTGACCATTTCGGTGGTGGGATGTTCAACCTGGAGACGGGGGTTGAGCTCGAGGAAGTAGAACTTGTCGTCGGCGTGAGAGTAGAGGTACTCGACGGTACCGGCAGAGACGTAGCCGACGAGCTTCCCGAGACGAACGGCGGCGTTCTCCATGGCCTTGAAGGTGTTGGGGTTGGCAATGGTGACGGGAGCCTCTTCGATAATCTTTTGGTGACGGCGCTGGACGGAGCAGTCACGGCCAAAGAGAGAAATGTTGTTGCCGTACTGATCGGCGAGAAGCTGGACTTCCAAATGTCTGGCGTTGCCAGCGAGCTTCATGATGAAGATCGGAGAGCCGGGAATTTCGCTAGCGGCAGCCTTGTAGAGGGACTCAAAATCTTCCTCGTTAGTGACCTTGCGAATACCTTTGCCACCACCACCCTCGGAGGCCTTGACCATGATGGGGAAGCCAATCTCCTTTGCCTTTTGCAAACCCTCCTGCCACGAGGTGACGCAGCCCTTGGAGTAGACGTCGTCGGTGACGGTGACGATGCCCTTGTTGTCGACCTCGACCTGGTCGACGCCGGTACCGGACCAGGGAATACAGGGGACCTTGGCGTGCTGGGCAACGATCGTGGAGGAAATTTTGTCACCTAGAGAGCGCATGGCGGAGCCAGGGGGTCCGATGAAGACGATTTTCTTAGGAGAGGCGGCGAGAGACTCGGGAAGTTTGGGGTTTTCGGAAGCATGGCCCCTAGGGATGTTAGCATGTTGGTGCACTTGGGAGAGTGTGCAAAGTGAAAAGTCGAGGCCGATATTGTGTGGTGGTGATGTAAGAGTATGACGTACCATCCAGCCCAGACGGCGTGAACATTCATGCGCTCGGCAATGTCGACAATGAGCTCAACATTGGCGTAATTGTGATTGTTTGTGCCACCGGGGACCTCGACATAGTGGTCGGCCATGCGAATGTAGTCGGCGTTGGCTTGTAGATCCTCGGGGGTGGCCATGACGGTGAAGTGTATGGCGCGCTCGTCGCCAAACATTTCGTAGGCCCATTTTCGGACGGAACGAATCTCCTTGACGGCGGCGATGCCGTTGTTGGCAATAAGAACCTGGAGGATTGTTAGGCGTCCGGGGTGTAATTGGTGCCCATTATGGCGCGTCGCGTAGCAGAGTGGAGGAGCTTACGTTTGTGATGACAGTGTGACCATCGTGCTGGGCCACAAAGTCCTTGACCTTGCTCGCAGCGGCATTTTCTAGGCTGTTGCCGCCAATAAAGTGAGGAGCAATGCTGTGCTTCTCGGCATATGAGGCGTGGCCGTTGGCGCCGTTTGTGGACTCGGAAGGCATGGCGACGGATGTGGATGTATGTAGATGTGGGCGTGGGGAGAGAAAAGGGCGGATCTTGGCGGTCGTAGAATGCGTAGCGGCCAGGAAGCTTTCTCAGGGCTTCATGGGAGAATGGCAAAGCAAGTGCTAGGCGAAGAGAGGAGAAAGGGTCGGTAGGGGTAGGGGGACGAAATATTGCGGTTGCGCCGAGAAGAGCAGACAATGTCGGTTTCGAGGTGGGTGGGAGGAAGAAGTAGAAACCTAGGCTGGCAGAGAGAATCAATATACAGAAGCGTGAATTGCAGAGACCAATGCAGATGCTGGGAAGATTAATGATAAAGAGGATTGACAGGGTCGTGGAGAAGCTGCAGCAGCCGTTGAAGGGTGGATGAGGAGGATGGGATTGGGAGAGAAGAAGAGAGGCTTTGAAAAGGAATGTCGCGGGAGCTTTTTTTTAGAGGGACAAGCAAACGGCGGCAAGTAGCACTGCAGGAGCAAGTACCCGCAAGTACTAGCAAGTACTAGCAATACCCAAACAAGAGACGAGGGACCACTTGGAGACTTGGCAGTGACCAGAGGGGCGTGTAGAGGGGAGCTTGCCATGGGGGTGAGTTGCTGAAAATGCGCAAAAAATCGCTGGAGCTTGAGAAAAAAACGGCTCAACAAGGTATAAGTGTACTTGTAGCAATTATGCACTTTGAGATGGTGCAGAAATTATGTCCAACTGCTGTAGAAGTGAAATAGAGAGAATCGTACCCCAAGGTAGCTCGCAAGGTAGGCAATGACGCTAGCGGGCCGGCCAAATGAATGGGCAAGACGCTTCTGTTGGGGTTCCAAATAGTCAGACGGCACCTCTTTCAAGTTGGGACTCTTTTTGGGGAAGGTGGAGTGCCAGGCAATTTTCTCATCTCTTTCATCTCTCCATCCCACAGTCTCTCATTCGGAAGCTGCCTCTGTGCCATAAGTCCATGACCAGCCTATTTGTCCAGTCGTGTGGCATCACCCCGAAGCCAGCGGGGACGAGTTTCGTCACTGCGCTCAGGGCCCAGTTCCAGCTCCAACGCCAGCGGATAATTCCCCCAGCCCACCACGGATTACTCGCCAGACTGCGCTGTAATAACCTGCAGCTATCCCCTTTCAGCTCAGCCAGCGAGTGGTCGCGGGGGCAGTGTCCCAGTCGACCAGTTTAATCTTCCAGGCAGTTCCACGCCGCCCCGGGTCAGGGACGACCCGGAAAAGGGTCAAGCATGAATTGGTGAGCTCCGGGTGGCTGGTTTACGGCGCATTCTGTCGGGGTTTTCGGAAAAGCCGTTCTTGCTAGCGCCGATAAGAAGGTTGGACAGGGTTCCGTTGGACGAGAATGCGCCGTCGTCTTTTTATCGACTGTCCTTTGTAGTCATGGAATCCAAGAGAGCAGACCAGATCCAAGAGAGAGAGAAAGAGAGAAAGAGAGAAATCGACTGGCTTCCACATTGACATCATCACTTACCAGTCTCGTCGTCGTAGTGTCGTCGTGGGGCAGTCGAATGTCGAAATAATCGCTTCGGGTGAAGAAAAAATGCAGAAAAATAGAAGACGACGAGATGATTCAAACAGTCTATCAGAGTAAATGGTAGGAAAGGAGGAAAGGAGAAAGACAGCCACAGACGAGGCACAAGACGGCGCTCTGAGGATTATGTATACCCTCTCAGCTTGACTGTAGAAAGGCAAGCTATGTATCCGTACACCCCCCCGGGCCTGGTCTGCCCACGGCTATTCGGCAGCTATTGGAAGACGGACGTTGGAGGGTAATCAGGAACAGCTTGAAACGGCTCAGATAATCTGTACTAGTTACAGACATGGAGTTCCGGAACATACTGGTAAGCAGGTCCAGAGGCCAACTGGAAGCTGATGGCAGCATGGCCGTGACGGGGTGTGTGAAGTGACTGCAGGGTGGGCTGCATCGACGCAACTTCCTGCAGAGGGTGACTCGAGCAATCCTTCATCCACCATGTACCATGCAAAAGAGTTTACAATATCCTCGACACAGGAACGGACAATCCAGCAGCGGCAGCCAGAATCGCATTGCTCCGTGTCTGGAAACTTGGGGGATTTCCAAGGAGGGGGTGTAAGTCAACCAGATGTACCTGCACAAATTCATGCACAAATACATGCACTAAACCTAGTGCTACTGATAATCATGCATCCTAGGGGCTCATTTTGATGAATCCCAACATGGCATGGCCAGGGTGCGGCAATATGGGCGATATCAGATCGGGAAAAAAAAATCCAATGGTGACGGGTGCCAAGCGAGCTGACATGTAACTACGAAGTATACTGTAATTCAATTTAGTTGGCCTCGCCATCTTGTATGTCACAGGAAGAAACTGATAAGCCAACACCCAAGTAACATCCTCGGTCAACCCGCTGGGGCTCACCTAGTCCCGGCGAAAACTACAAATAAAGTCGAAAAGAAAAGAAACCTTACAGCTCAAGTTTCCGCAACTTTACCCTCTTTTCAACCATCCAATAGGCCCTCTCCCTTTTCCAACTCATCATGACCTGTTTCTGCTCTTCCCAATTGTTGAGGCCCCCGCCCCGGCGCCCCACCCCTTGCGGCTCTCCGATTTTTGCCTTCCCCCAACATGCATGCAACCCAAGCAACCTGCGCGCCAACCTTGCCTATTTACCAGGAATGTACGGAGTATTACTTACTTCTTTCAAAAAACCGCCGCCAAATCAAACTAATCACTGTCCACAACTCCTCAAATGAGCCCCTTATCTTGGAGTTCAAACAATGCTAATCATTGTTCCACTGTGCGGCTGACATCTAGTTGTACTGGTATTTGCTGACCTGAGCTCGGCCAAAACTAGTTAACTAATAGCACACCCCTTTTTACGATACAATAGAAAGGCCCCACATCAGCCCAGCAACACTAGTCCACATTCAGCCGCTGCGCGACCTGCATCTCATGAGCGTCTTAATGACATCTTTATTCCAATTCCCCCGTCTTACACGGCTTGACCCGAAAAAAATGTCCCCTCCTCCTCCGACAGGCAGACTCCAACTCGGGACAAAAAGGCGCACTTTTCTTCTCAAGACGCACCGCCGAGTCCCATTTTCGTCTTTGAGAACAGTCACAATGCATTTCCGGCTGTTTTGCACAGTGGCAGCCCGGACCCCGGAGGAGCAATGGTTCGGTTTGCGCGCTGCTTTTGTAAAAATTATTTGCTATAATAATCATGAAAAAAAAAATGAAAAAAATAAATAAATAAACAAAAAGACAAGAACAAGTAAACTCTGGCCAACTCGACGCTGACCGGCCCTGCTCCGGCCCCCGTTGCCATCCTGGGCAACCACGGCGGCCGGCCGAGCTTAAGCCGCCTCTCCGCCGTTCGTCCGCTGACAGCCTCATCTCCCTTTTCCCACAATCCCTCTTCTTTACCTTTTTCAAACAAGGCAATCCTAAGGGGAACAAAATTTGACAAAGCTTGTTCTGCTTTCCCATTCATTTCTTAATAGTGAGTTTTGTCACGACATGCTTCCACATGCAACCTCTCCCTCTAGCTCTCACCTCACCTCACCTTTTTCACTTCCTACCTTGCTACCCTCGCCTTGTCCTCTACTCTTCTATCCCCTACATCATATATATTCCGCTAACGTACTAGCTTATTGTCAACAGCCCTTCTCGGCCGTAATCACAGAAACACGTATCCAAATCTCATCTCAACGCATAGAACGCATAGTCGTATTAACTCGTAGTTGCTCCGCAAACATCTTGATATACCGTCGTCAATTACAAGTCACAAGTCCCAAATTCTCCTTCCTACTTCATACCATTCACTCTTCATCACCAACCTATCGTACTCCTTCTTTTCTCCCGTCCTTTACACAAACAGGGGTATTGGCCACTCGTTGCCTTGTTCAAAAGAAAAAGAAAAAATTTCCATAATTCGTCATAAAAACAATAACACTACCCCCCACCCGTCTCTTCTTCTTTTCAAGAGATATATAAACATCATGGGGGGTCGTGCCGTCTTATAATATAAAAACAAGCCCAAAAATGCAAATGCTCGCTTCCATAGTACAGCCAGGGAATATATCTATGATCACGCGTTGCTCAACATCTTTCCCTAATACGTCTCGCCCAAGTCGCTCGCCTCAGGCAGCTTCTGCCCGCCGGCTGTGCTGGGCCGACCCGCCATCATGGGGCCGCGACCTACGCCAGCGCTCGTTCGACGGTCGGCGCTCTGCCTACGACCGCCGGGTATCGGAATCGACGAGCTACTGGACATTGGGATACCGCTCATGCTGCTGCTGAAATCCACCTTGCCATATGTGCCACGCCGGCTTGGTGTTTGCAGGCTGCCCTCGTGCTCCTCTTCAATGTCGAGATCGAGTTGGTGCGTGCTGGCTGAGTGCGAGTGGCTGTGGAGGGACATGGATGATCGGGGTCGGCTAAGTGGTGTGCGAGTCGACGTGCGCGACATGGGTCTTGGGGGCGCCATGTCTGTTCGTGACGGCGGTCGCGCGTATGATGACATGCTAGTCCGCGAACTAGGCCGGCTGCTGTCTGCATCAGGCGCCCGGTTTGGCAGTGGTCCAAACGACAGGCGATTCATGTTGGACGTGCTGAGTCTAGGCACGTGGCCCTGTCGTGATGAGGCCGAGGGTCGGTAACTGGTAGGCGTCTTCTCGTCTCCGTTTATAGACGACGTCGCCGAGCCAGCAGTGCGCTTGCGCGAACGGACCGTCACCGACGACGGAACGTGGATGTGCTTAGCAGATCGCGGTGAGCCGCGAGGCGGGCTACTCGCCGGCCCGGGAAGCTTCGATCGTACATTGTGCACGCGTGCCTCCAATCGCTGCATCTTTTCCGTCAGCGTACGAATGTGAGAAAGCGAGTTGGAGGCTGGCAGCTTGTGTGACGCCGTTCGAGAGTTGGCGGAACGGTTGTTGGTGGGGGTGCGATATTTGGAGCCCGAGCCAACGCTTGTACCAGATATACGCGGAGGAGCCATGCGGGTCGTCGTCGACTTGATGCGGGGCTTGGGGGTTATACTCTGGTCGAGCGAAGGGAGACGGCTTGGTTTGCGCTGCAGCGTGCGGACAGGTGACTTGGAGGGTGCAACCCTGGGCACCGGGTTGGATGCCTCGGACATGGGCGGCGAGGGCGGCTCGTTGATATCGGAGACGGTGCCTACCGATGACGGGGCCTTTTCGTTGGGTGGCGGTGTGCTGATGAGTGGCGAGCTGGCGGTCGAGTTGGGTGACATTTCCGTATGCCGGTCAAAGGTGGGCGAGCCGAGGGCGGACATGTCGGTGGAGATGATGGAAAGGTGGTGCTGGCGAGCCTCGTGCTTCTTGATCTTGTCCTGCATGAGCTCGGCCTCAATCTTGAGCTCGGCCAGCTCCTCGCGCAAACGCTGCGACTCGATACGCAGCTTCTCACGCTCCTGCTCGCCCTGTTTCATCTCCTCATCCATGATGACGCCGCGCTCAATGGCCTGGTTGAACTTGGACTCCATGTCCTCGAGTGACGAAGTGGTATTGCGCGCCTGGCGCTCAAAATCGTCGTTGGCCACCTCGGAGTCGCGCAGCTTCATCTGCAGGGTGCGGTTTGCATCGCGGAGGACCGTAATTTCCTTTTCGAGGGCATTTTGCGCCGATGCGGCCTCGGTCTTGGATTCCTTGTATTTGCGCTACATTTGTTAGAAATATAGTAAAAGACTCTGAGCGAGAGCAGCTCACCTTCCACTCTTGCACCTCAAAGCCGAGAGCCTCTGCCTTTTCTTGAAAGACTCTCTCCTGCTTCTCTGCTCTCTCAATGTCCTTTTCCAGTTCCTGTTCGAGCTCGCGGCTGGAGTCGCGAAACTCGACAAGCTCAACCTCGAGCTGCGCATACTGGGACTTGTACCAGGAGAGCGCATCCTCGGCGGTGGCAGTCTCGCCGGGCGGTGACGAGGGCGGTTCCATGTTGTGCGTTGCGCAGCTTCTGTAGCGGTCTAATCGCAGCTACGATGTCGGATACGTGACGTGGGGGCATGAATACCACTGTCGTAAAAGACCCTTGTTGGCTTGTGCGGTTGTGTTGATGCAGCGTGGCAAGGCGACCGAATGGAAGAGTGTGACAAAGCGCTGCGTTTTGCTAGGTATCGTGTGAACAAGGGCGAGAGCGAAAGAGTAACGAGGTTCAAACGCGTTCAAAGAAAGAATATCAAAAAAGTATAAAGCATGAAAGCCTTGAGAATATTCAATCTACACGCGCAGCCTCTGGAAATTGTCGCTTGTCGTTTGTCGTCAAGGGGGGAGGCGTAAAGTGGTTGTCGTAGCTTCCTGGCGGGGAACAGCGGTGAGGTGTCACCGAGGAACAAGCAGTAGTCGAATATTCAAAGTCGCCTATAGGAGCCGAAATATTCGTCGAAAGAAGCCTGTCGAGAGGGCTGTCGCAAAAGCCCAGGCTGTTTCTTTGCTTACCTTGTCGCGGAAAGTCGTGCGAGGCCGCGTGGATGGGTGAAGCAGGAAAAGGGAAGGCCAGAGGGAGGCCGGGATGCGCGCCCAGTGTGGCGGGTGTTTTGGCCTGTGAGTCGTGACGCCAACCCAGTCATGAGTTTGCAGCCCAACTGTGGCTGATGCGTGGCTGATGGCAAGTTCCCCAGGCACCAGTCACTGCCGTCGGGAACTCGCAGCGCACATGTGGTGCCCTGAAAGCGCAGCATGGCCAGGCTTGCCAGGGCGCGCCAGGGTCCCAAGAGGGGCTGCCAACGCTGTTTTGGGCCTAGCGGGCCTCTTCCACCTTGCAGCCATGGGCAACCGGGGCCAAAATCGCTGTGGCGGCTCACGTGATTCACTCCCAAGTCCCAGAGTTTGGACGCCGGACCCCCTGATGAAAGGAAGTATGCCTGCACGCAGAAACCGCAGAATCTAATCCGTAAAATGAATGCGAATAAACCTCATCAGCTCAATTTCTTGGTTGCCCCGGGTAATACCGTTGGATTTCTTAGGCCCTTCTCCTCTTGCTCGATCGGTTGTGCAACGGTCGTCCGAAGTCAGGGGCATTATCCTTGTTCCGCGCCACACCTCAACACTCGTAGACCATGTCGCATGACCTTTGATAATTGCTCTGTCATGCACGTCTGAAGACTGAGACGTAATTAACACCAACATATCCGTACTTTTGTCTGACATTGGTTTTGAATCACCCGCAATGCACATCCGTAGGAAAGCCATATTATTTGACCATCTGCAGGGTACCGGTCCTGTATCCTATATTATCGCGAGAAAGACGTCGGCAAACGTCAACACAAGGCTGGCTAAACATTAAAAATTGGCGGAGTGGAGAAGATCAAGAAATAAGGCAAGAAAAGATTAGTCTGGAAAGTAGGTGGCATGATGGATGAGGAAATACATTGAGCGGCGACGTGTTACTGTCGACTTGGCGCGGCTAGAAAACACGCATTTCATCGTTGGTGTTGAATCATTCATCAGCTTTATTGTGCCATAACAAATAAATAATGTACATCATACCGAAAAAGCAACGCCTTGTTCCACCCATCATTTATAGTCGGTTGCCTCCCGCTCGCCACGTCGCTCTACCCTTCCGCGCTCCCGCCGTCGCCGCCCCAAAGTTGTGCAGCCGCTCTCCAATCAAGTATGCCTCGTCTCGCACGCCCGACGTCCACTTGCTAAATACGTTTGCGAGCATCATGCCATTCTTCACCATTACCAGCAAGACTGCTGCGCCGGGATATGAGTACCGATAGAATATCGCCAGCTTCGCCAGTTCCTCCGCAGTCTCACCCGCCTTTGGCACCCATCCCGACACTTGATGGTGTACCAGGTATCTTGCTACAAACGGCGGCGTAAATATTGCCACCAGAGCAATCGCTAACCCGGGAATGACGAATGCGCGCGTAAAAACGCCTACATCAGGATGCTGCCAGCCTCGTCGCAGCACGGTTCGCACCGCCAAGGCCGCCCGACTATCCGGAAACAGTGATGCGATCATCCGCGAGCCCAGCTTCATGTACAGCAAACCCAGAGTCCACACCTGTGTGAGGCGTACAGTATGCTTGCCTTGACTCAAGTGGCCCACCTTGCCTGCTCCAATCGTGCCTGCTGTTGGAGAATTCATGTACGTGTGCAGTGGAACAACAACGTACAGTTCCACAAGCAATGCGACAAGCAGTGGCAAGACAATGGCAAGAAAAAAGTAGGTGTAGACGAGCTGAGAAGTCCGCACAAACGTCGAAAATGTGCGGTTCACTGCTGCGTCTACCTCAATTCCTTCGCGCGCGCTCGCCATCCAGCCCTTCACCTTGTCCAGGACACTGCGACTGTGTACCCCCAAGTAGCAGATTGCTCCGATAATATAAATGCCAATACTAAATGCATAAATGTCGTTGGTGCGCACATAATCGGGAATCAGAGCCTTGAAAATCATGCGCCCAATGACAAGCGGCACTATGGTAAGGCCGACGCCAGTGAAGGCGGCAAAGACCCAGATGAAGAGAATAAAGAGGAATATGCGCGACCTGAAGCTGGGTGGCACGTAAACGTTACGATACTGATCCGAGGCGTAAAGGTCGTCGTCGTCATTTCCGTCCTGTCGCTTGTTGTCCTCGTCGACGGTAATAAACACCTTGCGACCCTTGGCGATCTTGACACGATCTGATGCAGGGGCGCGGACAAACCTGCCGTCTACTAGCAGCTGTTGAGATTGGACCAGATGCGCCTTGTGGGCTTTCATGATTTCAGATTCAGCCTCTCCAGCCTGCACTCCCACGTCACCCGTGACGGCCTCTTTCCACGATTTGACAGCAGTGTTATTGGACTCGTCAACTCCCAAGAATAAGCTTTGCCACGCACCAGCTCCAGTCGACTCTGCCAGTCGTAAGTTGCCCTCCTCGTCAACTTTGCGATCTCCAAATAGGAAAGAGGTTAGACGCAGGGCTCTGGCGCATCGGCGAAACCACCATGTGTACATGGCGTGGATACCATCCCCGGGCTTGAAGAATTTGATGGCCAGTGGCATCAAAAAGTTGTAAAACAGTAAATCGACAGGAAACTCTAGCACTGGTTCATTGGACGAGTAGTGAATTGGCAGCAATGTTGGCAGTGTGAACGAGAGCCCCCATACTACACCTCCTAGGCATACAATAACCAGTGCTCCGTACACAAAGGCGGAGAATAATATCTTACGAAGCTGCGTAATCAAATTTCTCTCCAGCACGTCGCGGACAGGATGGAACTCGGGGTCGTCGGGGTCGCGGATAAAGTATAAAACGCCGGGGCGCATGATTTTGCGGCACATGGAGACAAAAAGTGCAAAATGAAACATGTAGCCGGTGCCGACGAACCAGTGGACAAAAATCGAGGTTGCGGGATAGTTGCGTGTGAACATGAGTCGTGACAGCACAGTCGTATCCTCGAACAGTGGGAGAAGCGCCAGGTCAAGCAGCATTCCACAGTAGAGGGGAAACACGAGCATTTCTATGCTGATGATTAAAATCACCTTCATGATACCGCTAGCTTGGTGAAGGGTATCAATGATGCCTGCCTCCCAGGCTCTCATGAACTCGCCATTCGAGAACGGGGTGTTGCGCTGGAGATACATGGCTGCCATGGCAAAAACTGCGGCGTATCCGGCCAGGATGGCCCAGAATCGATCGCCACCAGACCAACGAGCAAGCTCAGGATCAACAACTTCAGTGACCTTGGAGTCTCCCAGATTGATGACCCAAGCGTCGGGCGTCAACAGAAGCGAAGAGGAGGCAACGATGAATTGTAGAGCTCCATTGGCCTTGGTTCCAAGCAGCTGAAAATGTTCCGCACTCGGTATAGTGATACCGTTATTGTAAACCGCCCAGCCCAGCTGTTGAATGGCTTCGAATGAGCGGAAGGCTTGGGCCTTGAGACTTAATAGAGCAGCGTGGCTGATGGCTGAAAAGTTTTGAATCTCTGTTGCAGATGTAGGAAAGTCCATGAACAAGTAATCGAAAATCCTGGCGCCGGCGTTGATCCAAAGGTCCCAGCATGCCTTTCGAACTGCGATGACTTTAGCAATCACGCCGCTGGGCAGGAAGGTGGCGAGCATTTCCACCAGATTAATTAAGCACCAAGACAAAAACGCGCAAGCCATGACGAGGGCATCTTGAACGAGCTTTGAAATTTCGACAATCATGCGAACGAGACGCATGGGGCTTGCCATGAGCCAGACCGTAACACGACCAATGTTGTAGGGGACAAAGATGCATGCGAAAATGGTGACGGAGACAAGGACAGAGCAAAAGATGGCGTTTTGAAACAGGCCCGCGATAGGACCGCGCATCCCAACCAGCTCCATAACACCCTCGAAATCCTCCATGTCGTCAATAGCTTCTTGATCAAAGCCGTCGGCCGCTGCTTGCATCATATCTTCGCCAATAGGTTGGGCGTCACCTGCACCGACATCACCGTCGACAATGTCGACCCAGGCATCGTCTTCAGCATCCTGCTCTGCAGCAGCTTGCAGTGCTATTTCGTCGGCATGGCGATCGAGGTCGCCCCACATGAAGTTGGCAACCCTGCCGATGAAACCAACATCTTGCTCGTGATTGACAGGAGCGCCGCCTTGCGGGACAGCAAGAGTCTCAGGCTGGATTGGTAGGACAACCGTTTCAAGCTCACGATCAGCGGTCTCGTCACGTTCGTGGTCTAACGCCTGCCCTTGTATCGTGTGATTTGCTGGTCCTGGATAGGGCTCTCTCGAGTTTGATGGCGAGGCATCGTCAACAACATCGCCGAAAATACCTCCCCCATGGGTAGATGTGGACTCATCATGTGCATGTGAGTCGCGCGCGAACCCTTGCTCGTCGGTTGGTAGCTCACCAAAGGTCCAGCTGTTGTTCGCCAACGGATGTATCGAATTTGAGTGGCTAGGCCCGGCTGATGTAGCTCGAGGTCGCAGCCCGTTGCCGAGAGTAGAAGGCGAGGGTGAAGATTCCCGCTGAAACACGTGCGAGGGGGGATCAGAGTCCTGTCGACTGACAGCATTTGTCTCGCGAGGTGAGTCATTGGCTTGACGGCCAGAGGATGCCACTGGGCTTTCAGGGCGATCAAATATATTACGCGAATTGGCCAAGTCATTGTCGTGCTCAGAAGGCTCCTGTTGTCTGTTACTCAACATGGCTCGGCGAGTAGCGTCAGCCCAGTAGCGAAGCCTGCCGTCGGTATCTTCTTGCTCGATGATTTGAAGAATCTCTCCATGATCACCGTGAGCACGTCGATATATGCGGAGATATTCCATGACATGCGACGGCTCTTCGCCAGCTTCGGGATCAGGGACATATATGCCTGGCCGGATAGTCATGGCCCAAACTTGATTGATGGCCTCTTGCTCATCCATTTCTGGTTCACGGCGATGCAATTGGCGATTATCAGGCCGATGTCCCATGGCATCGCGATCGAGGTCGCGGGCGGCTGCATTTGCAGCATCGTCTCTGATAAGAGGTTGTTCCGGGCCGGCATCAAAGGCGTCTACCTGATCACCTTCCTGCTCGGCAAATGCGGCGCGCACATTCAATTCGGGCTGCTGCTGGACGACATAATCGCGCACCAGGATGATTAGAATAAAGCAGATAATGACGAGAACCGTGATGATCTGGCCTTCGACAACGGACATGATTGCTCTATTGAATCTAGGGCTTTGCGTCAAAGTGCGAAAAAACGTGACGTTGCTCAGTAGAGAAGCAAACGGGGAATCAATCTCGTATAGAACCGTAATGGTGCCATTCTCGTCCCTGTACGACCGAAAGGAGCCTGTGCCGTTGACAGTATTGGCGGCGTACCCTATCGACTTGACGGTGAATTTTGAAATACCACTAAGGTCCCCGGGCAGATTCTTCATCATTGTCGCAGCTTGGGCCAGGGTTGTTGTCGCAGTTTCGACGAGCGGATTCGCAGGGCATTGGCCAAAAAACTGATTGTGTAAAGAAGCCTCCCAAGAGGCCTGGCCACCTCGGAGGGATGAGAGTGAGCCGCCCAACCCTTCGTCACTGATCCAGAACATGAAGGACCAGACAGCTCGCATGAAGAGCGGAAGCCAGCATATCCAAGTGCTAACAGCAAGGACTGCGCGAAGCCAGATCAAGACGTTGCGGAATAGGTACTTGGCCATATGTTGGAGAAAGATGTGAACGGGTAGCGATTGGGGCATGTCGGGCGCGTAGAGCTTTGTAAAGCGAAACGACGTTTTGCAAAGCTCGCAATATTTTTTCTGGGAATGGGATAACCACTCCATCAGGCAATCTTGATGCACAAACTTGATGCTGCCGCTGCATTTGCAGGGGTAGAATAACGGTTCGGTCTCGGTCGCTTCGCCTCGACAAATTCGACAGATGGAGGGGACGCCATCGTTAGGAGCAGTGCCCGAGGCGGGATTGTCGGACCTCGTTGGCGGACGGGCATGCCTCGGCGAGGACGAGGGCATGGCCGTGGTTGCGTCGTCCATTGTACCCTGCGCGAGGTGAGCTACTTGCAAAGGGTTTGAGGAACCATTAGTTTGTAAACGAGTTCAAAATCGAAGCGGGCGCTGTCGTGATGTCAATAAGGGTCAGGGCGGCAAACGGCCATAACTTGGCAATGTAGGAGATGCTGATATATGTGTGGGGTGCCGGTCGTGGGTACCTGCATTTAGCGCTGCAAAGCGCCAATATGAGCGTGGAACAAAGTACTCGCTACTTGTCGCCACTGCCAGGCAGCTTAGTCAGTATTTTGACATTTAATCTTGTGGCGAAGACCTGTCACCAGGTATTTCGGCAAGTACTGATCAGTGATGGGTAACTTGTAATAAGGAACCAAGACTTGTACTAGAGAGAAATTATAGCCTAGCGTGACAGGATAACGTGACAGACTGTTGTCAAGTCTGTTCTTGAATGAATACCAGAATTCATTCGTCCGGCTCCCAGGCCAACTCCCGGCTCTTCATCTCCTCCAATTTCTTCGCTACGAGAGGCTCCATGCCCGCTCTCGTTTGCTCATCCAGTAGCCCCAATCTCTGCATCCATGCATCTTCCAGCTTTCCCTCGTGCGGCCCAAAGAACCGATGGTCCAACTTGGCCCAGTACGCGCCGTCAAATCCGAAGCTCTTGCGCGCTGCATAGACGGTCCAAAAGTCGCCGCTGTCCCAGCTCTCGCGCATCCTCCCGGAGAGTCGCTGGTCCTCACGGAGCTGCCCAGCGGCGATGCCAGCATCCTCGCTTTCCGTCATGGCCTTTAAGAAGGTTTTCAGACGGCGCTCGTACTTTTCGGTCCAGTCTGCTAGTCCATCAGCCCAGTACTCGGGCCGCTCGATTAGTAGCCACCAAGGAGGAGAATAGGTATATTCGCACGGGGCAGCGTAAGAATACTCCCAATCAATCACGGCTGCAATTTCCAATCGATCATTCAGGAGGATATTAGACGGTCGCAAGTCGTCGC
Organism: Beauveria scarabaeidicola; assembly: GCA_037289395.1. Classification (NCBI taxonomy): domain Eukaryota; kingdom Fungi; phylum Ascomycota; class Sordariomycetes; order Hypocreales; family Cordycipitaceae; genus Beauveria; species Beauveria scarabaeidicola. The sequence continues at coordinate 23,925 of JAEIJG010000065.1, read as the reverse complement.
ACCAAAACTTAAACGGCCCGTGACTGTCTGGTACAAGTTTCTTTTCCTGGGCAAGTTTTTGGAAGAGCTTCCTTGCCGTGTATTTGCGCCGACAATCGGTTTCTGACTCGATGATGTCGTTCCTTTGATGAAAGAGGTGGTCAACGTGAAGTGATGCGAGACTCTCAAAGTACTCTGATGAGCTCTGAAAGGTGCCGGTAGGCAGCTTCGCCCGGGGAAAAGTCCCTATCCGCACCAGCTCATTGAGTGGCATCGACAGCGGGCGTTTTCGCACTTCCCACTGCCATTCATCAATCTCCTCTAAAGCCCCTATCAAAGGAAATTCCAACTTTGAGAGCTGTAGAAGGATACCCGACACCTGGCGATATAGACTTTCGAGCTTCTCTTCGTCGATATCTGGGTCTAGGACTGGCGAGACATCTCTCGACAAGACTGGGCCTTGCATCGCCACAGTCATACTCCCATTGTAATTAACATATTCCATGATTATGAATGCTCCTAAACCAAGCGGACTCTCATCTTTCGTTCCCCAGTGGAGAACGAATGGGACGGGGATTGACGTGTGATCCTGTATATATCTCATCGTGGCGACTTCGATTTGAATCTTTTCCTCTGGAAACATAGTCTTTCCAGGCTTTGTAAATCGTATCACAGCCGAAGCACCGTCTAGAAACTGGACGCGGAGTAAAGCATTGAGCCCACCAGCTCCTAGAGCGCTAACCTCTGTGGGAATTCCCTGTCGGTGCTTCGCGACGAAGCTAGCGATGACTTGTTGCGAGTCTGGCTTCAGCAAATTCTCAAACCATTCCTTGTCCAGACGATCACTCTCATCCCAGGCGTCATCGTCACCCTCGATCGAGAACATGGCGAGCGTAGGAGCCGGCGGGCGTAGTAGGTAAGTGATATGCAAAGGGAAGCCCCCTCTTTGCGCTTGTTATCGGACCCGACCCTGGCACGCGCAGCCTGGTCTTGCTCGGCGCCTTAACTAGTCGCACAGGAAAGATGACAGTTGACTGAAGTCCAAAGTGCAATCATAGCTTATACAAAAGAACTATTTCGGCTTTAACCTTGGCAGTAGAGATTTAATGTGAGGGCGACCTACAAATTATGAGTTATCTCTATCGCCGCGTAATTCGCCGTAAATTCTCTTCTCCCTGCGAGCGCTGCAATATCATTTCTCGAGTGAGTCGCTAAAGCTATTCTACCAGTATAATTGATCACTTTTTGTCCAGCTGTAGGCTGGTGCTCAGGGCTACACAAAGCGACATTACGAGACTGGCGCGAACTACCTTGACGACGACAACCGCAATTCGTCCCCTGAAGGCAGCCACAACGATTTGAAAAAGGGGCGGAGGAGAAAGGACTATTTAGTTATCAACCCCTCCCACATATCATCTCCGGTTTGATCTTGTTGTTGGTTGCAACTAAGCCCAGGCAAAGGCCAGAACTGTGGATAATGGAGGGACAAAAAAGCCAAGGCGAAATCTGCGCATACATAGTGTCTTGTTGTTTGTTATCAGGTTTCACCACGTCATAATGTCAAAAGCCGTTGCCACCATGACCAAGTTTGGTGGTGATCTTCAAGGCTGTGAGGGGTTAACTGATGATGTATTCTCTACCTAGGTCGGTCGTGGGCTAGCTACCTACCTAGGCAGGCGTGGGCCACACCCCATAAAGGCTGTACACTCACTACAGTGTAATGGTAAACTACCTACATGACGCGAGACTGCACCACATGTGAACAGATGCCATGGACGCTCCATAAGGGTCATAAACTTGCCAAAAACATTGTCGAAAATTACAGAAAAAAGCCGCTCCTGCTTCATATCCGACAGAGGCACACTTCAGACAGTGACAGCTTCATCAGCCTTGGTGCCTGGCCATCTTTCGTGCAGCCGTTTGCAGCGGTTTGCGGCAGCCTGTTGCAGCGTGCAGCCCCTGCATTTGGCCTGTGACAGTCTGACAGAGCACACCTGCGACGCGACCCACCAAATCACGCCAAACCTCGAGGAATCGGCCATCATCGCCTGCCAAGTCTTTTCTTTCCAATCGCGTTCGCCTGGAGCGACCTCTTTGATCTAGCTCTGCCAATTTCGCGCTTGAATATCTGCGACCCAACTCGCTCGAGTGCTTCCCAAGCCGAAGCTCTGCGCCATGACCGAAGCTCCGAATGGCTCTGCGCAGCCCAGCGCCAAAGCAAACGGCAGTCGCAGGATTCAAACCAGGGCAGGCTTCCTCCCTTGGTCGATAAGCTTGATAGCACGGTAAGCTACTCCCGTCATTGATATCACATCAATGGACTCTCATTTTTGGCAATTCGCATCGCTAATTCACCTCCAGCCTCACCACATGGGCTGTCATTCTCACAATCCTCTTCAGATGCCCACGCACGCTCCAAGACTGCGATAAGACGTCCCCCTTTGTCTGCAAGCACTATTTTCGAGTCAGGAATGCCATTACACCCCATATCCAGCCCTACTACGACCAGTACGCTGCGTCCTACGTCGACATTGCCCAGCCCTACTACAACACGGTCAAGACCACCGTGATTGCGCCCGTCCGACACTACGCTGTCCACTACGGCGAGCCCTGGGTCGTCAAGGGCCGCGATTATGCCCTCTTACAGTGGGAGGTCAATGGACAGCCGCGCATTGCCCAGCTGCAGGCCTTCACGCAAGACCACTACGACAAGTCTCTCGCGCCGCACGTCTCCAAGGCCGCCGCCCTGGCAGAGCCCTACTACAACGTCGCCAAGACGCAGTCGCTCTATGCCATTGACAGCATCGTCTATCCTGCGTACGAATTCTCCAAGCCATACGTCATTCACGGCTACGAGACCTCGCACAATTTTGCCGCCACCACGGTGCTGCCGGCAGCCCAGTGGACGTGGTCCAACACCAACGCATTTCTCGATCGCGCGGTGTGGCCCCAGCTGCGCGCTGTATACGTCGAGAATGTCGAGCCTCAGCTTGTGCGCATTGGCGAGCGCCTGGGACGCTACAAGTCACACGCGAAAAGCAAGGCCTTGCACGAAGCGTCCACCACCTGGGCACCCAGCTCCAGGTAAGCACTCAATGTGTTTTCTACTGTACTTTATGAATCTGACAACAGCAGCAGCTCCACGACTGGCTCAACCACCCAGTCATCGTATGTAAGCAAGCCTGCTCCCCAGAGCACTACTCCGGATACCACCGACAGCCAACCAAGCGAGGCGTCTGTGCAGCGCGAGACAGAGGCCGGATCAGGACGCAACGCCGTCGAGGCTCCAGAACCCGAAGAAAACGAATCCGACACACAGCGAAAAGTGCGTGAAATGGTGACCAACGATTTAGAGTCGTGGCAGGAAAAGTTCGCGGCCCAAGCCGAACAGGGCGCCGCCGAAATCGAAGACAGCGTCGACGAAATCGCGCGTCGTATGATTGATCAAGAGGCCAACGTCGTTGGAGTTTCTCTCATTCAGCAGCTGGAAGAGACAATTACCGCCGAAATTACCAACCTCAGGGATAAGATCAACGCCCTTGTTTCGCAGCACTTACAAGGAACCGAAATCGACCCCGTTCAGGACTCGGTTCAGGCTGTTCGGGCCGCCGGCGTCGCCATCAAGTCCAAGGCCCAGGCTATCCGTAGCTGGCGCGAGCAATACGACGAGGATCTGCATAGCACGGTCCTGTCCACTTCTGACGTACACTTTGCCATTCTCGATGAGACGCGCAGCCTGGCCCTGCAGCAGATTGGCATGAAGTGGGCGTGGACTGATGGTGTCACCTACAAGGATTGGGCCAAGTACCATGAGCTCAAGAGCACGTTCAGAGACTGGACCGAGGAGCTCAAGCAGCTAATTGTCACGCACCCGACGCTGCTCGAGGCCCAGGACGCCGTAGTTCAGATTGAGGACCGCGGCATGGCCATTGCGGCGGCCGCTGCCAAGGAGCTGGCCAGCCTTAAGGAGGTTGTTCAGTGGAAGATGGACGCCGAGGATGTCAGCGATGAGTTTGACGGGGTGCGGCTAAAAGAGATTATTGATGAGAAAGTCAGAGTGGCAGAGGAGGCCAGGCTGAAAGCAGAAGAGGAAGCCAGACTCGAGGCTGAACAGGAAGCCAGGCTCAAGGCTGAGGAAGAGGCCCGTATCAAGGCGGAAGAGGACGCCAAAGCCGGCGAAGAGGATGAGCATGACGAGGACGAGCGAATCCGGTCGGTAAAAGAAGCCATCGAGTCCAAGCCCCTGATTAGCGCCGACATTGACGCCGAGCCCACCGAAGAAGACGAGCGCATCCGCTCGGTCAAGGAGGCGTCCACCTCACAGCCCCTCGTCAGCGAGAGCGCCGTACTCGAGACGGATGCCGAGGAAATGGACGACATCACGTCGAGCGCTACCGCGACGGAGAAGCCTACCTCTGCGGCCACTCCGAAGGAGACTTCCGCCGATGGCTCAAACGACGAGGAGAAGCCCGACATCCCTGAAGGTGAAGCCGGAGAAGAGCTCCCCGTGCAAGAGGTTAGGGGCGGCTACCGTAAACACGGTTTGCCGGTGCAGCCTCCCGACGCCAACGCCGTGGACCGCTGAGCGCTGTCCGGGGCACCAAATACTGGGCTATCTAGGGACGAACAGCCCTCTTTACGCAACTTTGCAAACTGTACAGTGTTTTTGTCGATAAATTTTTACTGCTTACTGCAGCTGAGCGCGACGTATGGATGTCAAGGATTGGAACCAAGCGTTTTTGTTTTTGAATGGGAGAAGCGGGTGTGTGTGTAATAGGACACGGAAAGCGAACGAGCGAGCAATGTATATACGAGGTTTATTTAAAAAAAAAAATTGGCAAAGAAGAGATGGGACGTGTAGAGTCGAGTGATTGATGAATTACGCATATACTTTTTTCTTCTCTTTTTTTTCTTCTTCACCTTGAGCACATGGCATGATACATAGACCAGGTTGTCGTGACCTGCACGACGGCTATGCAGTCAGAGGCTTGTCGGAGCTGCGATAAGATGACTTTGCACACTATGGTCTCAGTAGTGACGGCGGTGGCGGAAAGAGGCGCTTTTGCGCAAATTGAGTGGGCGGAAGCTGGGAGGTGGCTGTTGGTGTGTACGAAGTAGACTGTAGAGGCACTAGTGCAACCCCAACTGCGACAGGTGTGACTGGCTGCAAGCAGGCAGCAAGTGGGAGAGGATGATGGTGATGGTGATGTTGATTGGGTTTGATGGCACAATGCGATATGGGTCGTTAATTTCTGGACAAGATGGAGAAGATGACAAGTGAGGGTCTGATGAGGTGACGAACGATGGTGGGTTGGTTGGCGGGTTGGCGGGTTGGCGGGTTGAGTCGGGCCAAGAGAGGCACGTCATCTTTAGGCAAAAAGAAGAGTATCCTGCGAGGTTATTTTCCAAGATGATTGAGCAATTACCGACTGTCTAAGATTGCAATTTAGTTTATTTGCATTTGTTTATTGCAGTGTGAAAGACAGTAACACAGTTAACAAAAGGAAATATAGTAAAATTATAGTGGGCAAGCCACTGTAAATGCCCCGCATGCACCAAACACTGCTCAAGACAGAGGTCAGCGCCCTAAATAGGTCCTCCGTCACTGCATATCCTCGACTCTGCAAAGCCATGCAAACACCATCACCAGTTTTTATCATTTACCTTTTCCACCATGACCTTTTTCATCTTGACCAGCTTTCCGTCATCAACACCAGCTTGATCACCATCAAGGGCCATTCAATCCATCCGTATTCCAATTGCCATGCAAAGTCATCCGCAAACAGAACTTCAACACCAACTCTCCTCCCGCTCCCCCCACCACACTCCGTCTTGTCTCGCCTTCATCAATCAACGTTGTGTGGAGAGAGGCTGCATCCATTCTGACTTTCGCACCGACCCCGGCCAGCTACAGCCAGCCCTGTGGCCTGGTGTCGCTCTAGGGCAAGATGGTGGCTCGGCTGACCCGCCCAAGACGCTATTCGAAGACGTATTACGGATTCAGCTGCTTGTCGCGCGCCTTGCCCGCCGCTAGTTACTTCAAATACTTCCCACATGCCGCCCGACCAGCCGGCGCCGATTTTCTTTTCTTGTCGCCATTTTCAATCTTCAATTTCTGCTTCCAACTTTTGCCGACAATCCCCGTCTGCTCCTAATTCGACGTCTGCAGCACACCACTCTTACGCACTTTTCTCACCATGCAACAAGACCATCACTAGCCACTCCCACCTCCACAGCTCCATACTCCCGGCTTCGGCCCATATTCACGGAGCGCCAATTGTCTTGTGACAGCTCTTCTGTCGCATCCCGCAATTGTCGTCAACTGCACCCGCAACTTCAATCGCCTCCCGCGCACCTCATTTTGCCCCAATCGTCACAATGGGCTCAGACGGCTCGCGCAGCCCGCCGGCCTACCCCTACCACGCCGAAAAAAATGTTGGTCCCGACAACGCTGTTGGCGCCGACCCCAAGCCGGTTTCCGACCTCACGGCCGGCCGCCTCTCCATTGACACCGGCAACGTCGACCAAACCCACCGCCTGCTCAAATCGCGACACATTCAGCTCATTGGCATCGGCGGCAGTATCGGAACCGTTCTCTATGTGCGTCTCTGTCAAAACATCCCCGCTTGATTCCCTGATCCCTTACTTATCGTAGCCGTCGGCCTCGCGTCCAGGTTCAAATCGGTCAGGGTCTTCTCCATGGCGGCCCCGCTAGTCTCTTCATTGCCTTTAGCTTCTGGTGTACTGTTGTGCTCGCCGTCACCTTGTGCATGGCCGAAATGGTCACCTATCTGCCCATCTCCTCGCCCTTTATCCGATTCGCCGGTCGCTACGTCGACGAGTCCTTTGGTTTCGCCATTGGCTGGAATTTCTTTGTTTTCCAGGCCGCCCTCGTACCATTTGAAGTGACAGCCTGCAACCTCATTATCAATTTCTGGACCAAAGCGATACCTACCGGCGCAATGATTGCCATCATCATTCTTCTATACGCCGCCATCAACGTAATTGCTGTCAAGTGGTATGGTGAAACCGAATTTTGGGCTGCTCTCGGCAAGGTGCTGCTCATTGTTGGTCTTGTACTTTTTACTTTCATCGTAATGGTCGGTGGGAACCCTCAGCACGATCGCTTTGGCTTCCGCTACTGGTCTAACCCAGGTTCATTTGCCGAGCTATACGGCTACACCGGTGGCCTGGGTCGATGGGTTGGCTTCTTACAGTGCTTAATCCAGGCCGCCTTTACCATTGCTGGTCCCGACTACGTCTCCATGGCCGCGGGCGAGGCCGAGAACCCGCGCAAGGTCATGCCCCGTGCCTTCAATGCCGTCTTTTACCGACTTACGACCTTTTTCATCCTCGGTTCTCTCTGCGTTGGTATCCTTGTTCCTTACAACGACAAGAACCTCATCGATGCCTATGCCAACGGCTCACCCGGCGCTGCTGCCTCTCCGTACGTGGTCGCAATGAAGCGTCTCGGCATCCCGATTCTTCCTCACATTGTCAACGCAACCGTCTTGACGGCGGCCTTTTCGGCCGGCAACTCGTACGTCTACTGCGCCTCGCGATCGCTCTACGGCCTGGCTCTCGAGGGCAAGGCGCCGCGTCTTCTCACCACCTGCACCAAGAAGGGCGTTCCCGTTTACTGCGTCGCCGTTGTGCTAGTCATTGCGCTGCTGTCTTTTCTGCAGCTGGGTTCGGGTGCTTCCGTCGTTCTTAACTGGTTCGTCTCTCTGGTCACGGCGTCACAGCTCCTCAATTTCGGCGGCGTCTGCATTTCGTTCTTGTGCTTCCGCCGCGCCATTCACGCGCAGGGCGTCGATCCCACCACCCTGCCCTACCGCGCCTGGTTCATGCCTTATGCCGCGTACTATGCGCTCTTCTGGACTGTGCTCATGGCGTTGGTGGGAGGCTACCCCGTCTTTTTGCCCGGTCGCTGGAATACGCCTAATTTCTTATTCTCGTACATGATGATTTTTGTGTTTCCGGCATTGTACTTTGGCTACAAGTTTGTCATGAAGACCAAGATTCACAAGCCCGAGGAGGTGGATCTGCTCAAGGACCTGGCCGAGGTGGAGGAGCACGAGGCCAACTATGTGCCCAAGAAAGCAGAGTATGTCAAGTCTTGCTGTCGTTGTACCAGGTCGTTGCTAACAAAATTAGGTCTCGCTTTGAACGCATCTTGGACACGCTTTTTGGGTAGCTGCTCGCCCGAAATTTGGGCGTACACGGAAGGATTTCCATACAGTGTCATGTAATCATGATTTATATACCCTAAAAGCATATAGAATTATATACCACGGGAAATAAAGTTGTAAAAGTATGCTATTCAACCAGAGCATGTTTGACGTGAAACTGTGAATTATCCAACTGCAAACTATCCAACTGCAAACTATCCAACTGCAAACTATCCAACTACAGCATGTTGCATGTGACCTGAAACTGCAAGACAACATCTAATCTATCCAACTATATCATGTCTTTATAGAATATCCCCTTTTAATATCCATACATGATAAAAAGGTCCGACACAATCCCTACTTTCCATTCGTCGCCAGGTCCCGCGCAGGACCACACTCCAGCACCCGTCCCCTCTCCAGCCTCACGCACCAGTTTGCGTCCTCGACGGCCTCGAGCCGATGCGCAATCGTAATCACCGTACTATCCGCCAGCTCCTCCCTCAGCACCCTCTGCACCGTGGCGGCGGTCGCGCGATCGATGCTCGCCGTGGCCTCGTCGAGGATAACGAGGCCGGACCGGCGCAGCACGGCGCGGCCGATGCCGACGAGCTGGCGCTGGCCCTGGGACAGGTTCTTGCCGCCGGCGTCAATGGGCGCGTCGAGGGTCCAGGCGGGGCCGAGCACGCGCGCAATGGCGTTGGCGCAGGCCGCGTCGGAGAAGCGCCCCTCGGGATCGAGGTTGTCGCGGAGGGTACCGGGGAAGAGCACCGGGTCCTGCTGGATAAATGTGATGCGGCGGCGCAGCGCGGCGCGGTCGACCGCGGCGAGGTCCACCCCGCCGACGGTCAGGGTGCCGCGGGACGGGGCGCGTGTGGCAAGCAGCGCGTTGGCAATGGTGGACTTGCCGGAGCCGGTGCGGCCGAGCACCGCGCATGTCGAGCCGCCGGGGATGGAGAGGCTGACGCCGTCGAGCACGGCGGGTAGGTCGTCGTCGTACTGAAAAGACATGTCGGTAAAAGTGACGGCGTCGCCCGGCGCGGGCCAGTCGTCGGTGGGGGGCTGCGCGCCGCCGGTCGGCTCCGCGGGAATGGCGTTGAGCATGTGCACGCGCTCCAGGCTCACGGCGTCGAGCTGCAGCTGGGCGAAGCGCTCGCAGAGCTGCTGCACGGCTGCCATGGCAATCGTCGTCTGCGTGAGCACGAAGCCGACTGCCGACGCCGCGGTGCCGAGCGCCACCATGAGTATGATGAGCGCGGCGCGCGTGACGGCGGAGCTCATCGACAGCCGGAAATCGAGCCAAAACGCCATGCTCCAGAAGAAGTGGTCCTGCTTCTGAAAGTCGTCGACGGCTTCGAGGTGGCGCTGCTGAAAGTGCGACTCGACGCGCAGCGCGCGGATCGTGACCAGGCCGTCCTGCATGACGCCAATGTTGGCAATGATGGGCGTGAGGTAGCGCATCTCTAGGCGGCGCAGGCACCGGGATACAGGCACGTAGAGGCGGAAAAAGAAGATGAAGAGGACGGAGACGGCGCCGAGGACGGCGAGCAGCACGGGCTGGTGTGTGGCAATGGCGACGATGGCCATGACGAGCGAGATGAGGTTGAAGACAAACGACTCGAGCGGCTGCAGGATCCCGCCGTCGACCATGGACATGTCGGCGATGAGCCGGTTCTTGAGCTGCCCCGTCGGCGTCGTGTCGTGGTACCGAAACGTTGCCCGGCTGACCTTTTCCACCGCCGTCCGGAACAAGCCCTGCGCGGCGTGGATGCTGATGCGCGCGAGAAGCACCTGCGCCGCGCCGTAGCTGATGATCTGGCCCGCCGACAGCCCCGCGAGCACGTACAGCCACATGTCCGGATGCGCCGCCGCGCCGGGCAGGCCCCAGTAGCCGCGCGATCCAAGCCCCCGCGCGGCATCGGCCGCCGTGTCCTTGCCCCATTCCTCGAGCAGCCGCGCGCGCGCAATATCGCAGTACCGCGATATGCCGTACGCCAGCGCCAGCAGCGCCCACAGGTGCCACCCGCCGGCTTGCATGTACCGCAGGTACACGGTCCACGAGACGCTGCCCGTCGCGCTTGGATCTTCGGGGTCGAGCGGCCCGCCGGAGAGGGGCGCGTCGTCGTGCGCCGCGGAAGAATGGTCGGCGTCGTCGTGCGTCGCGTTCTCGTCTGCCGCGTGGTACGGATGCGCGAGCTCCTCCTGCACCTGCGCGGCGGTGAGCACGCGCGCGGTCCCGCCGTCCACGTCGATGACGGCGTCGGCGATGCGCAGCACCAGGTCGTCGCGGTGCGTCACCATGACAATCGTGCGGTCCTTTGCGAGCGGCCCTTGCAGGAAGCGTCGGACAATGGCGGCCGCCGTGTCGTGGTCCAGCGGCGCGAGGGGGTCGTCGAGGAGCAGCACGCGGCTCGGTGAGTAGACGGCGCGGGCGAGCGCGACCCGGGCCTTTTGCCCGCCCGACAAGCCGACGCCGCCTTCCTCAAGCTTGGTCATGTCGCCGGCGGGAAAGGCGGCGAGGTCGGGGGCGAGCGCGCAGGCGTGGATGACTTGGCGGTAGCGGTGGGCGTCAAAGGGGTGTTGGAAGAGAATGTTGTCGCGGATCGTCTTGTTCTGCAGCCAGGGCAGCTGCTGCGCGTAGCCGATGGGCTCGTCGGGGAGGGTGAGCGACCCCCCGCGCAGCTCCATCTCGTTGAGCGCGGCCAGCAGCAGCGAGGACTTGCCAGCGCCGACTGTGCCACGGATGACGGTGAGGCCGCCGTCGGGAATCTCGAAGTCGAGGTCGCGCAGGACGGCGGCGTCGGTGGACGGCCAGGCAAAGGAGGCGCGGTGAAAGGAAATGGTCTTGGCGTCGGGGGTGAGCGAGGAGGCGACGTCGCGGTCGGGCTCGGCCATGTAGGCGTGCACGCGCTCGACGGGGATGGTGGTTTTCCAAAAGGCCGAGACGAGGTCAAAGGCCTCCTTGACCGAGGCCTCGAGCTGGGCAAAGAGCTGCAGCGACGGCCAGATGACGTCGTTGGGCAACCCGCGGCGCAGGACGAGCGTAAAGAGCGCGATGCCGGCGAGCGGATACGACGTGCCGCCAGCGACGTTGAGCGTGGAAATGGACGCGGTGACGTACGCCATCTGCAGGCGCTTGCGCATCTCGAGCGCGCGAAACGTAAAGATGCGCGCGCTCCATGAGTCGGTCCAGCCGTTGAGCTTGAGCGGACGGCTGGCCTCGACAAAGTGCGAGACGGCCTGCGCGCGCTTGTCCGAGTGCGCGGTGCGCTGGCGCTCGAGCGCGATGAGATACTTTACGAGCAGCGAGTTACAGGTGAGGAAGACGGCCATGAGCGCGAAACCAATGGACGAGGGCCAGCCCATAATGTCAACGAGGTAGTACATGGTAAAGATGATTTTGATGGGCTGCGACACGAGTCTCTGGAAATCCCAGAAGCGCTGCGAGATTTCGTACGTGTCGCCACGGACGAGGTTGACGACTTTGGCATTGGACGCTGGCTGCGCGGAGACGGGGGCGACGGCAAGCGGCGTCTTGTTGCGACGACCGCAGATGCGTGAGACGAAGCGCTGCATCTTGGTCTGCTGCTCACCGTCATCGGTGGTCATGCCGTGGTGCGCGGAGGTGTCGTCCTGGGGCCCCTTTTCGGTGGCGTCAGAGCCCGGCACGGCGCGGGTGAGGAGCTTGCCAAAGAGCCCGATAAAGGTTTCGCCACGCGAGCGCTCATATGCCTTGCGGGAGTACCAGTTGGCCGTCGTCTTGGCGACCTGGCGGACGGCGTCGAGGGCGAGCATGACGGCACACCAGTAAAAGGCCTCGCGGGGCTCGGCGCGGTCGAGGGCGCGGTAAAGCTTGCTGGTAAGGCGGATGTTGGTGACCTCGAGAACCTTTTCGGCGACGGCGAGCGAGGTGGACAGGCAGAGGTCGAGGCCGTTGGCGCGGACGAGGCAGGGCAGCAGGCGGCCGCGGACTTCGCGAAAGGCCATGTAGAGGCGGGTGTGCTGAAAGTCGTAGGGCAGCTGCCAGACGTCGTCGACGGCGATTTCGCGCTTCCGGCAGAGGCGGGCCAGGGGGGTGACCCAGCTCATGGTCCAGAAGCGCAAGAGCGAGAGGTTGTCCTCGGGGCTGCGGAGGAGTGACGAGGGCGGCAGCGCCGAGGAGCCAATGTTGTCGACATCCCAGGCCGGGTCGCGCAGGGGCATGGCGCAGATGCAGGCGAGGGCGATGAGGGCGAGGGCAACGCGGATGAGCTCGGTGGGCTCGACGTAGAGCAGGTCGTGGTCGAGAAAGTGCATCGAGTAGACGGCGGCGCTGGTGAGCAGCATGGCGGCGTACTGGGCGAGCAGCAGCCGCGGGGTGCGCGTCGGGCGGTCCGCGACGGTGACGACGACGACGGCGAACCAGGGGACCGTCTCGAAAAGATGCAGCGTCTGCGCAGAGTCCAGTATGACGGGGATGAGCGACACGAGGAAGCCAAAGAGGGCAATGAGGAAGAGGATGAGGGTCCAGTGCGTCCAGCGCTTGGGCTTGAACAGGTTGTCGTCTTCGGGAGGCCAGGAGCGCGCGTCGGGCCCCTGCTCGGCGGCAAAGGGCCGGAGCCAGACGGGGAGCAGACGGAGGAGACGGGCGCGCCAGAAGTAGGCCATGGCGGCGGCGAGGGCGACGCCGGCGAGGACGTAGAGCGAGACGGCCTCGGCGGGGGTGGGACAGCGCTCGCCGTGCTGGGTGGTGTAATTGGCGGGCCAGCCAATGCGGTCAACGGGGTAGTAATCGGCGCGGCGGGAAAAGATGTATTTGAACTGGGGACGCTCGAGGAGCGCGAGGAAGAGAAAGAGATTCATGATGTCGGAGGGGGGGCGGGGGGGCGGTCTGGAGCCGTGGGATGACACGGGGGAGAAAGCGATTGGGTTTACAGGAAGAGCGGCATTGGCGATTTGGCGGATTCGTGACTCGGAGAAGGCGGGGATGAGCAAGTGAGAGCAGAGAATGAGGTGGTGCGAGGTTGTGGGCGACGGCTGCGTGTCACGGCTGGATGCGACACGGGCTCGGGTGTCGGAGCCGGCGACGGAGCGGACGACTCGACTCGGTCAGTGGAAGCAGCCAGACGCAGCAAAGATGGAGGAGAGACTAAGCGAGGAAATGTTAAAGACGCTGGCCACGGATGATTGATACAAGAACAGTACAAAAAGTAGGGGAAAATAGAAATAAGAAGAGGTAGAGAGGAAAAGCGACGGGCTGGTTGATGAACAGGTGGGAACAAGGTCGGTGTGGAGGAACCGCGAGGGGAAATGTGGGGAAATGGATGTCATGTTGGGGGAGAATATTATTTACCTGGTAATAGCCTGATGGGCAGGTGCTTAGCTACGGGCCAGTCAGGTAGAAGACGAGATAAGTAATAGTCTCCTGCTTATTCGGGTTGGTCAGACAGTTTGAAGAGGAAGAGGGGAGCAGGCTTAATGGCGGGTATAAAGCTTTAAGTTGATGGGAAGAGAAGAGGGAATGAAGAAGGAAAAAGAGAAAGAAAAAGAGCAGACTCTGACATGGCGCAGGAAAAGAAAAGAAAATACTGTGGCTTACAAAATGCAAAGTCTGAAATGTAACGGTTTTTGCATCATTATCTGTACACATGCCATGTACATACATACACATGCTATGTACCTATTCATTGCTGCACCCTCATTACTCCACGCTTGAAGCCCACGCTTGGACCCTTCGCGCGCGCCATCGGCCAATTGCGCCAGCGCCCCTTCCCTCAGACTAGTCCTCGAATCTCTTAAATTAAGAGCAGGCCGCCCAGCACGGCGAGCAGACCGGAACCAAGCTGCGCGGCGGCGGCGGCGGCGGCGGCGTTTTTAGTAGGCGACGCCGAGGGGCTGGCCGTGGTGGACGAGCCGCCGCCAGACGTGGTGGTGGCGTTGCTGCCGCTGCCACCGCTGCTGTTGCTGCCGACGAGGGCGGAAAGGGCTTCGTCGCTGCTGAAGCTGACGCTGAGGGTGGCGTTGGTGCACTGCTTAGGTGCTTCCTTGGAGCCGGTGACGAAGTTGACGGACGAGCACTACTTTTGCGATTAGCGATGCGTTTTTGGTGTGTGCGCTGATGCAGATGGGATCATTCACGGCCCAACGTCGAGCGAAGCGAGGAAAAAAAAAAAAAAAAAAAAAAGAGGACGAACGCACCTGGTACAGTAGACCATCAACAGCAGATGAGACAATCGAAAGGACACCCTTTTTTCCAGCGTATTTCTCAGGAACAGTCAACTGCGGCAGGCAAAAGTCACCCAGGCCGCTCTGCAGCACAATGGGGTAGATTTGCTCCCATTTCTTGTCGTCGGAGGGGTCGGTGGTGACGCGAAAGAGCCATTTGGACTGGGGATGGCTGAGACGGACGGCGACGGCGTCGCCTCCAATGTGGAAGTCGGGGAGGTCTGATTTGGAGAGGTCCGGGGTGAAGCCGCCGCAAGGGCCCGTGTCTTCTTTGGCGTCTTCGAAGCCAATGGTGGGAGGGTATTTGAGCTGGAAATGGGCAGAGGCGATGCCGGCAAGGGCGGCGAGGGGGAAGAGGAAGCGCATGGTGAGGTTGAGGAGGGAAAAAGGTGATGTTGGAGGAGGAGGAGGAGGAGGAGGGGAGGAGGGAGAAGTGGTGAGGAGAGTGGTGAGGGGATGGGGGATGAGCTTGGCGGTTTATATCCGGCGGGTTTGAAGAATTGGAATTCAGGAACCATGTAATTGATTTAGAACATGGGATGGATGGTCGGGCCAAGACCCTCGGGAAAACGAGCTGGTGTCGGTACTGGTAATCTATGTAGAATCTGGTCATGTTCCGTATGTGGCGTGCAAACGGGCACAGACGTATACTTTTTGCCTAGTCCTCGCAAGTTTCTTTTTTCTTCTTCTTCTGGTTTTTTTTAGGTATTTTTTTTTTGACTTGCCATTCTCCATCGAATTTAACACTTCAACACTTCTCATTTACTCATCTCGTCTACCTCTATTTTTAAATCATCCTCACCTCGTACCTCGCACTCGGAAGCATCGTCACCAGCCACCCGCTTCCGGTCTGGCTCCCGCCTTTATAATAAGCGCATGTGGCGCCCCCCTCTGCTTGACCTAAACCAGCCAACCACGAGACTAGCCAGGCCCCCCCCCCATTTCCAATTTAGCCACAGCTCGTGAGAATATTTGAGCAAGTTTTCTTTTCCAAAGTGGCATCTACATGCAGTAGCGGCGTAGCGCCAAACCCACGGTTTTGCCCCTTCTCTTGGCCTTTTCTTTTTCTGGGCCTCGCTGCGCTCGAATGCGGGCTTTTAAAAAAAAATTAAATTCTAGAAAAGAGTGTTTCTCAGTTTCAGCTTGGTCCAAGTGGTTTGACAGCCGTCTAGGCCAATCGCCAGTCGACATGTTCCTGTCACATTGGCCACCGTTCGGGCACTGGACACCGGCACAGGCGGCAGTCTTGATTTATTCTCCCACATTTCATTCATTCTTCCTCTTGCAAGTATTCATCGTGATTGCTCACCCGTGTTGACATACTTTCCGCCTTTGCCTGACATCGTCGACCCTCACATGTTCACAACCACGTACTCGTACATCACCGGCACCGCCGCACCGCCATCATGGACATGAGCATGGGCGGCATGCACATGGACCACCCAGGAATAGGCTCCGAAATCAACCACGCATTCTCTCGTGATTACTGGTACATTGTCGCCGGCGTCGTCGGCCTGCTCGCCGGCATCCGCGCCGTCAACGCCTACGCCGCCCACATCCGGTACTTGCATCCCAACCCTCATCCTCACCAGCACGTCTCTAACACACTGCAGAGTCTCCTCATGTCGTAATCCCGCTATCCAGCATCCTACCCGTCCCGATGGCCACCTCTCCCAGGCCTGGGCCACGGCCACCGCCGTCGTCCGCGAAATGAGCCATCCGCAGTACTACCTCCGCGTCCGCGCCCTCCGCTGGGCCACTCCCCTCCCGCTGGGCCACATCCTCGTCTTGTTCTGCTACTGGGCCGTCGTCATCTACTTCATGTCGTGGCGCGTCGTCGCCAACGACGCCACCTACTGGGAGCGCATCGGCTTCCGCAACGCCTGGGTCACCGTCTGCCAGCTGCCCATGCTCTATCTCCTCGCCATGAAATACAACCCGCTCGGCTTCCTCGTCGGCTCGAGCTACGAACGTCTCAACTGGCTGCACCGCTGGGTCGCCCGCACCATGCTCATCACCGCCACCTGCCACGGCTTCCTCTTTTGGACCGAGTGGGTGCGCGCCGACTTTGTTCAGTACGAGCTGGAAATCATGCCCATGGTCAAGTACGGCCTCGGCGCCTGGGCCGTCCTGCTGTGGTCCGTCGTCGTCAGCTTCGTCCCCATCCGCCGCGCCGCCTACGAGCTCTGGCTGCTGCAGCACATTGCCTCGGCTGTTGTCATGCTGTGGCTCATCTACAAGCACATTCCCGCCAACGCCCGCCATTTCCTCTGGATGGCCATTTCCTTTCTCGCCTTTGACCGGCTCGCGCGCTGGGCCAACCTGCTCTGGCAAAACGTGCAGCTCCGTCGCGGCAAGTCCTCGTGCGAAGGCCGCAGCCGCATCGGCCACCGCTTCGTCGCCCGCGCCGTCAGCGACACCACCACCGTCCTCACCATCAAGGACGTCCACTTCAAATGGGCCACCGGCCAGCACATCTACCTCTGGGTCCCGCGCCTCGGCCCGCTCGAAGCCCACCCCTACACCATTGCCGGCGCGCACACTTTGCCCGCCGCCTGCTGCTGCAACAGCATCCAGCTCATCGTCCGCGCCCACACCGGCTTCTCCCGCCGCATCAACAAGTACGCCGCCGAGAATCCCGCCGCCGAGCTCACCGGCCTCGTCTCCGGCCCGTACGGCGCTCCCGTCAACTGGGACGCCTTTGAGCGGCTGGTGCTCATCGGCGCCTCCACCGGCGCCAGCTTCGTCGTGCCCGTCCTCGAGGCTGTCGCCGCCAAATCCCGGCAAACCACGTGCGTCCGCCGCATCGACCTCGCCATTGTCGCAAAGTCGCCCGCCGAGACGCAGTACTACATTGCGCGCGCCAAAGACGCTGCCCACGCCGCCCACGCCCACGGCATCGACGTCCACCTGCACCTCGCCATCACCGGCGGCCACCAGCCCGCCGACGGGAAAGCGGGCGGCAGCCTGCTGCGCGGCGGTGAGTCACGCACGAGCTCCGACCTCGACGCCGACGAAAAGAGGGCCCCCGTGCACCAAGACAACCGCGCTGTCATGAAACCAGGGAGCGGCTCCGACCTCGACGCCGACGAAAAGAGGGCAGCCGTGCACCAAGACGAAGACGACGCCACAGACCGCGGGAGCGGCTCCGACAGCGCCGACTCGCGGCAGGCCGTGCACGTGGTAAGAGAGTACGTGGCCCGGCCCGACATTGAGGCGCTCATCAGGGAGCCCGTCGAGGAGGCCTGGGGCGAGACGGCCGTGGTTGTCTGCGGCGGCAAGGAGATTGTGGCGAGGACGCGCAACTGCGTCGCCGCGCTGAGCGATGAGCGCGCCGTGCACAAGGGGACGGGTGCGCAGGGGATATACCTGCACGTGGAGGAGTATGCATTTTGATGCTTTTGTACACGTTTTTTATATGAGCATGTTATTAACTACTGGGTATTCACTTTTTTTTTTTCCAAGTCTAGACAGCCGAGATGCAAAAATGTACAAAGCTCAAATATATTCTAGTAAATCATGATATAAACCGCCAAAGACATAGGAACATGATCAACACTGCCACATTACTACACGGCATTGCCCATTACCATATCGACATTGCTACCACGACATTGCCACATTATGCATCATGCCTTATGCATCATACGTCTGCGCCTCTTCCATCTCTCGTCGATATCGCAACCTCTCCCGCTCCGGCGTCGCAATCCGTACACAATCATAACATCCCCACACTGAAAACAACAGCCGCCACAATCTACACCAACAAATTAGTCCCTTATCCCATTCCATACTCTCTATTCCGTATGCTTACATGACCCCCACCAGAAACCAGTGAGCCGCACTCATCAGCCGCCGCAGCGTATACGCCTCGCCGTACTGCGCGTCGTCAAGCTGTCGCTGAAACTCGTAGTCGTCCTTGTCGACGGACCGCGCGCCGGTAAAGATGACGAGAATGAGGCCGCCGAGGCAGATGGCCATGGATACCATGTCGTGCAAAAGAACTCGCCCGGGCGGCAGTGCCTGGAAGCCGGCGGCGCAGTTTGTGGTTGAGGCTACTTGCCAGCTGTCGTTGAGTATGGCTGTGGCGACCTGGAAAGGTCAGCGCTGCATTAATCTATGATTTCTATGCATTTTGCATAAATTTTGCATGACTTTTGCATCGATTTCGCATATTATTCCTGCATCATCCTTATTTTCAACAGCGTCTTGGACGGTGGATGTGATGATTCCCCACACCCCGCATTATCTCCATCCTTGGCGCCGATCCAATAGCGCTCCCAATGGGCGGTGACAAAATACGCAGGTAGAAAACACTGAAAATGCGTTGAAAAAGAAAAATAAAAAAAGAAAGAAAGAGACGAGGAAGCTTACACCTATCATGGCACCGGCCACAGAGCCAATCTTGCCCGGCCAGCGGTTCGCAATGAAGCCCAGCACAACCATGGTCGCTATCGAAGTGATCCACCCCAACGTCCGCACCACGGTCTGGCACGACGCCAACGGTGTCGTATGTCTATTCATCAAAGCCGCATTCCTAGTGTATTGGTAGCGCGTATATAAATACGGAGTTGTAGGTATGTTTGACGGCCGTGTATAAACGAGCAAAAGACGGGCGAGATGACGAGATGACGATGAAAGAACAAGATGGAGGATGGGAACAGAGAATCATGGTCAAGGAAAGAAAAAGTAGCCGCTCAATGCCCTGTGGTAACACTTGGGTAACGCCTCCCGCCACGTGAACCCAGCCGCAAGGCTCTTTGTCCGTCACGCCCGCGAGGACAAGGGCTACAGACGGGCTGCGTGGCGTGCGACGACGGCACGGCACGTCGTGTTGATTGGCTAAACAGCGCGGGGAAAGGGCCTACCCTTTGGCTTGTCCGTCCATGGCCGTCTCTACCTGCCACGTTTGCGCCTGGGGTTTGCTATCGGCTGTACAATAGAAAAAGGCCATGGTGGAGTTGAAAGGCGGCGCTCGGAAGCGGCATCCCCTTTGCACATGGGCAAAGCGTCGACGTGCATGATTGATCCGATTTCATCGTCGCTCTTCAGCGCTAATCTGGGGTTCATCGGGCCCCTTGCCGAACAATTTACGCCCTTGGCATCGCGTCCCGCGGTCGCTCTCCACCTCTGGCTTACTACACCCGCATAAAGATGCCTCCCTGCATAGGTCAACGATATATGCTTAAATAAGAACCGTGTTGTATCCCTGTCCATTGGCGTGGAGACATTCAATCGGACGCTTTGGCAGCGGGCATAGCAGGTCGTGGCTTTTGTACGACGGCGGATGGACTGACTGGAATGCAAAGTGTCGGCGACAAGAAGAACTCGGCCCTTTTGTACCAAAGAAAAAAGGAAGCGCACGACTACATAAAACAGCAACTATTTATAGCCCCGCGAAGGAAGGGAAAAATGACCTGTCAACCTGTCTCGAAGCCATTCCAGTCGGTCGATCAAGATGCAAGACATCCTCTTTTCCAACTAGGACACGACCCCTTTTGTGATGAGCATTCCAGACATGTTGCGCGTTAGTCTTTTGGATCCGTCTAGACTCGCAAAAGGTCATTTGCATGGGCGAGACATGTCTCGCCGCGGCAAAAGAAACAGCAAGGGGGGGCTATAAAGAAGGTAATCTCCCGCCCGCTCCTCTTGCTCTCCATCTTGACGGAAACGACGACGACCTTGAAGTAAAAGAAAGAAGAAGAAGAATCACACTCGATAGTCATCATCCACAAATCAAAGTCCAAGCATCGCACCATGAAGCTCTCCGCCGCTCTCGCCGCCGCGTTCCTCGCCGCCACAACCACCGCCCTGCCTGCCGTCGCCGAGGACGCCGCCGCCAACAACGCGCCCGCGCGCCAGGACTGGGGTATGCCCATCATTAACCATATCCCCGTCCCGGACACGCGCCGCAGCAACCCCGAACTCGACAAAGTGTCCGTGTCCGACAATGGCAGCAACGACGACAACGACGACGATGACGACGACGACGACGACCTCGACGACCTCGGTTCCACTGTGCACCGCCGCCGCCGCCGCAGCGACGACGACGAGGACAACCTCGACGGCTTCTATTCCGCTGTGAAGCGTCGCGCCGGCGGCGGCGGCATCGGCCGTCCTCGGCCCATTGCTATCAACTTC
Organism: Beauveria scarabaeidicola; assembly: GCA_037289395.1. Classification (NCBI taxonomy): domain Eukaryota; kingdom Fungi; phylum Ascomycota; class Sordariomycetes; order Hypocreales; family Cordycipitaceae; genus Beauveria; species Beauveria scarabaeidicola. The sequence continues at coordinate 3,430 of JAEIJG010000065.1, read as the reverse complement.
ACCCACCCAAAGAACGTGCCCGACGACGGCCGCGGCGTCGAAAAGGAAGACTTTGAGAACTTTGGTTCCGATTTGCAGCGCCGCGCCGGGCGTCACCGGCCCATTGTGGACCACACGCCCGTAGATCGCCGTGCCGATGCCGAGACCAGCTCCGGAAAGCCCGTTGCGGATGCGTTTTGGGGCATGCCCGTCGTTGACCACGTTCCTGTGCCCGATACTCGTCGGGAGGCCGCCGCCGCCGCCGCCGACAAGAGGGCCGAGTTGGAGAGTCGCAAAGCGCCGTTTCCCATTGTGGACCACAAACCCGCTGATGAGCCTTGAAAAAGGGCAATTTTCTAGTTGGCCGCCCTTGGCCAGCCAGGGAGAGGGGGGTAAATCTGTAAGATGCATGCTTTTCATGGACAAGAATCAACGCGTTGTAATAAGATGTATGGGAGAATGACCGCTTAGTATTCTAGTTTTGTTCTGCTCTCGGAGATTTTTTTTTATTTGTAGCAACTGAACTGGCTTTTGAAACGCTTGACAACATGCACCCACCTTGCGTGACCAGTCCAAGTCCTAATCAAGCTGGCAACCTAGTGCATTTAAACACCATCTTCACCATCTTCGGCACAAGTATTAGCTATCTGTTGCTAAAGGTCGTCATGGAAATCTTGCCATGCAGTGGCTGTTCAATGGACCGCGGGTAAGGACAACGCATTATCTCGGCGTGTCTCGCCAACATCTTCCACTGACGCTTTAGTGTTAGCAATGCGAATAAAAAATTCCCGTTACCGTCGAGCTAAATCCCTAACGTTTCTAAATGCAGTCGTTCCTTGCATTAAAGCTTCCCGGTCGCTTGTCAGAGCATACGCTCTTAGCTGCGTCATGTGGTACTCTGGTGGTTCTCCCTCGGTCGTAGGGCCAGTAACGTGACGCGCATACAGTTGAAGCGTACTAGTACTAGCATGAAATGTAGAGTTAAATGTGTGAGCATTGCCGTCATAGATTGGCTTATCCTCGCCATAATTCTGCAGGCGATGCATGACGCGAGCCCGACGGCCCCGTCCAGACATGCCTGCCGCTTCGCCACGTCACCGTCACGGGGAGCTTTGGCTTCCATGAACAAGATTGGTGCAATAGGGTCACGCGCGTGGCTCGTAGGTATGACAATCTCATTTAGAACCTGTCGAACTGTTCTGCTGAGTTCCTTTAAGTGAGAACCGTCGAATAAGTCAGGCACTACGTCAACGGTAGTCCCATCGGTTATCGAATCGAGGTTCGTGAAAGGAAGATTCCCCTCGCTCGGGATATCACTACTACTTCCACGTATTATCGAGAGTACGTCGGTCATGACTTTGCTCTCGGAAATCACCCGGCTGTTGGCTAGTTTAAAGGTTTTAAAAGCTGAAGCGGAGAGGGACGGTGAAAGTGATACCCGAGGGTGGGTCAAGTCCTCAATAATATCGTCTAAATTATCAGGTTCAGGTGTGCGCCGATCGGTGTGTTCGAATCCCTCAGGGTAGATACCATGGTCGATTAAATCCTGCTCAAAATGTCTGTCGTAGGCAGAGGATCGCTTGACTTCCGCTTGGATAGGCTGTCCCAGAATTTCGGAGGGAAGTTGGCGGGTACGCGCACGGTAGAGGTCGACTTGATTCTTTTGGCAGGACCATCTTGCGTGGTTTCGAATGCGTTGGACCTTTTGCGATTATGCGCGTTGAACAAGCACTTTTGCTTGGGAATGGAAGGAGGGGGAGGCATTTTGGGATGATGAGTTGGCAGAAAAGACCGGCGCGTAATTGTGGGGTTCGGAGAGCCGTTCTGCCTGTCACCACCGGCATAAACGGCAGCAGGCCGGCCGTTGTGGCCGCCGACGGCGGTCTCTAATTGTTGGCCACGGACACCAGATTTGTCGGCCGAATTCATCGGTACTCTGCTCGCCATGATGGCTTTCATCAATAGCCCTGTCTTTGTAAATGAGCTACAGATGTGCATCCTAGAGCTTCTTCCCCGGAAGTATACCGGGAAGAAATGAGTTGATCCACCATTCGTGCACAGATTGGGGATTTCTTGGGACCTTCATGGCATTCATTATCATTGATCAAAACTTTATTGATTATGCGAAGAAACATTTAGTCTATCAGCAGTTTTGGAGTAACTAGTGGGTTGAACCGACGCAATTTGTAGCAGTGCTCTTAGACACGATTTTACTACCCTAACCCCTTGACTTGACAACTACTTAATTCCCTTTGTAATTCCTGTCCCAAAAATGCCATAGAGACGGTAGACTGAATGGCCTTTTTCATTAGCCTGATCTAGGGTACTCGTTTCGTGATGCCGAGCCAGAGCTTGCGACTCCTCTTTAAACAGTGCGGCTGAGCTAATTTTCGGTCATTCTGACGCTCTAGATATCTGCACCAGCGTCTCGTAAAAGGCTCGACGGTCCGAAGATTGTTCCAGAGCTTGCATCGCGCCCGTGCCACATGGATGTGCAGACTGCACGCGGTGTGCGCAGCGGGCGGCTGCAGAATGGCGACGCAGGGCCGCGTCCGACTGCTCGTGGGAATAAGCCATCTGCAAGTGCGGCCGACAAGTCGCGCAACTACAGCGCCTCGACATTTGCGGCGAAGCATCGTGAGCCTATCCAAGCACGCGCCGCGGTGCCGTTCAAAACACTTGCGCATTCGCACAAGGCGGTGGGTGTCGAGGGTGACGGCCAGCGAGGCTGGCAATCATGAAAATGGTGCTCGAAATAGCAGTTTCTGGTCATTGCTGGGCGGCCTAGTTGAGTTTCAGACGATGCGGAGCGAGTCCACACGCCCACGAACCCAGCAACTCGGATCGGGCGCGTGCTTGCTGTCAGGAGAGTCTCGGCGATGGAGGCCTGCGAGCGAGCGAGTCCGCTCTAAGCCTCTAACCAGCACGGAGGATTCTTTTAGTGGGTTTACTTGATATGATCACCAAGTTCTTAACTTAATAGGAGCAATACTGATGAATAAGGCTGGGACGGGCCGTTGCGGCGGAGCCAGACGAGGCTTACGCTGAGCCACAAGCCCTTGGGACTAGCCTCAGTCCACGAGGGCTGTTTCATTCAGCCTTGACAATGGTCTGGTGCGCTAGAGGACTTGCCAGCACCGGATCATATGGCACTGCCTCAATAGCTGGGCAATTGGATACGGTTCCTGCAAAGCATGAGCGCAGCCATGGCGCGGTCGCCTGCCGCCTGCCAGGAACAATCGCCAACAGTCTAACAGGAGCCCGTGGTTCCCCCTTGCGGCTGACGTTTCAAAGGCTCGAAAACGGCATCATCTTTTACCATTCAAGGTATTTGGTAACTAAAAAGGGAGGGGAGGCCTCACCAGCCACGGGCGCATTTTTAGCATCACGACGCCAATTTACGCCGGAACCAGCGCCGCAACAACGAGCGCATTTTCATTTTTCATTTTTT